>VXBP01004033.1:66911-94995 GCA_013400115.1 Rhinopomastus cyanomelas | reverse complement strand
GGGGGAAGACGACTGTATCTTTCTAAATAATTTGCGAGCCCTTCACATTTCAGCATGCAGAAGCCACCAGAGACCTGACAAGCATCAGCACAGCCACAGCCAGAGCAAGGATACCTCTACATACCAAGGAATGTTCTCAAGTTCAGCAGTTCCTGAGGATGAGGCTTCCTTAGCACGCCTCAGTTGAAGAGAACTTCTGAAGATGCTCAAAGAGGTCTCAAAAAGCCCGTGCACCCAAGGTCATTTTTCCAGACATTGGGACCACGTTACTCTGGCAGCAGAACAACAGAGTATTCACAGCTGTCTAGTATCTGGGAGGAAACAGAGCTGCTTCACACACAAGAGCAGTTTTACAGGAGCATTTATCATTTTTCCAGAGTAACTCAGCTACCCTGGCAGTTTTGGACAGGGTCACTCCCCACACAATGAGAAGACAGAGACCCAGAGAGCACAAATGTCTCTGGGGCCTGGATTGTCACCTATGAGGTAACTGGGGAGACAATGGAACCGGACTCAGACCCTTGGGAAGCTCCTGTAAGCCCCTTTCCTACGTTCTGCCTTACGTCAGACAGGATTCAAAATGACCCACCCAGAAGCAGTGGGATGAGCCCAGCTCCCCCATGGGGTCCCCAACGTTCTGGGTGCTGCTCAAGGGTAAAACCAGGGGGTATCAGCCACTGCAGCCCAGGGGACAAGCCGTGTTTCTAACAGGCACAACACTGGGCTTCCACGAAAACGTGTTTCATGGCTGGAAACCACTTCACAGCAGTCTTTTGGTTTCTGATTTCAATGTGTCATCTGCTGAGAACAAAGAGAACCTTCATGATATTAAAGCAATTTCTCTTTGACCCGCAGCGATTTCTAATTCACTCCGCTCTGTAATTTGTTCTGTTCTGGAGGTTAAGTGCAGCTGCTGTGGCTGAGGACTGGAGGATGACAATACATCACTCCGCAGTGCATTTTCTCTCTCTCTGCAACGCACACAACACTCTTCTGACTGAGGCACACACAGCAAAGAAGTTCAGCATGAATGTTGGTACCAGAATATGCTGTGCCCTGGACAGCTGGCTTTAGTGCAAAGCAAAGAATTCATGTCTTTGGAGAAGGAGCATATTCAAGTATAATTATGGCACAGAGTTTGTTCCTAAAGAACAGCACTCTCATGGGAATGGGATCATCCTGCCAGCAAAGGTGGTTTTTAACTTCTGTTGAATCCACAATTCTATTGTGAACAAATAAAGTGAAAAGCATAAAGGCTTTTTAAAACACACAAGTCTTGTTCGGAGGATACAGCAGGGGCCAGCTCTTGCTCTGTGACACTGCACTAATGCAGCAGATACAATGGAGATGTGGATAGCAACCTGACAATGTCTGTCCAAAACTAATTGGTTTCTCATCTAATTGTCCTTTACAAAGCAGAGCTGACAGGAAAAACAGTGGCCTCACCCTCGCGTTCGCTGTTTGGGAACCGTTAAGGACTCAGGTCTGGGTGTACCAAGCTAGACAATGCAGATTGATGAGGCAGAAAAGACTGCAAAGACAGCCTTCTTCCTGAGGTATGACATCAGAGGCTTCCGTGCACGATGTCTTTCATGGTAAAAGGCTCCCTTTGAGAATGCACAGACCCTTGCTGCCCTACAGAAATAGCTATGGAGGCTTTGAACGATACCACCTGCAACTGAAGTGGTGTGACAGCAGTCTCCAACTGAAGGTTCAGTCATCAGAATGGTGGGACAGCCAACAGAAAAGAGCTCACAGAGTCACGACTAAGATTAGACCTGCTGCTCCACAACACTTGGGCTCCAGCTGCAGGACACCCCCTCCAAAGGAACCTATTGCAGCAAGTAGCCAGATGTCAGTAACTAAGGAGGGTCTCACAGGACAGACTGTGTTTCCCTGCTTTGTTGAATATTCCTAACGGTCTTGCAGAAAAGCTGACTGCCATGAACACAACCCTGTTATGGACAGAAACGTTGACACCACCATGGAGCTAATGGACAGGCAGAGTAGTTAGCAGCCCACGATTTGTGGGAGCCCTCCTGTCTCTTCTTGAAGTCAGCAATGAGTTACAGATCAGCCACTGCAAAGTTTCTCAGCACAACGTTTTAGAAGTTCTGAAGGTGGATCAGCCTCAGGTTGTTGGACAATAGTGAGCAAAACCTGACAGCCAGGGCTGAGACACCAACCTGAACCAGGCGGCGTCGGGTCTTCCTTTTGTGAAGCAGGTGGCCTGAGGCACGACGTGAAGTGTGTGTGCATTCAGGAAATACACACTTGGAGGTGTCAGGATTGTCTGCCAGTGTTACAGCCCAAGGACAAAGCTTCTGGGAAGGACTTTAATGATTTGCAATGGCCTTTCTGCTTGCTAGTCAAACACCTTCCTCGTCTGAGTCAGGCGTCATTAAGAACTCGTTCATTTGCGGTTTGATTCAAGCCAGAGCAGAAGCAAGCTAAGTCAGTTCAGGTGCACCTTTTCAAGTCTGCTTCGTACAAAGTAAGCCTAGAAAACATGTCATAGCTTTGCCTTATGCCTCTCAGTAATCTGCTTCTCTTGCCCTTGAGCACATCTCCTGTTCTGAGGGGTAAAAGTCAACTCAGACAATCTGACCACCACTCGGTTCTGCTTAGACTTCCAGCACTGTAGGAGACTTAACATTTACATCCCCCAAACCTCAAACTGATTCATAGAACTATAGAATTGCCAAGGTTGGAAGAGACCTCCAAGAACACCAAGTCCAACCACCAACGCACCACCACCATGCCCACTCAACCACGTTTCCAAGTGCCAGATCTACATGTTTTATGAACACAACCAGGGACAGCAACATCACCACCACCCTGGACAGCCCATTCTGATCCCTGACCACTCTTTCAGGGAAGAAATTTTTCCTGATATCCACTCTAAACCCACCCTGGCACAACTTGAAGTCAATTCCTATTGCTAGTGACTTGGGAGAAGAGACCGACACCCGCCTCTCTACAACCTCTTTTCAGGTAGCTGTAATGAGCAGTAAGGTATCTCCTCAGCCTCCTTTTCTCCGGACTAAACCAGCCCAGTTCCCTCAGCCTCTCATCATAAGACTTGTCCTCTAGGCCTATCACTAGACTTGTTGTCCTTTCCTGGACCTGCTCTAGCCTCTCAACGCCCTCCTAGCATTGCCATGCCCAAAGCTCAACACAAGCCGTATTTACACCAACTAATTAGAGACGTTCCTGTTGGTGGGAAGCTCATTAATACATGACAGAGCTTCTTTAAAACCAGGTTCCAGCACCAGTTCACCATTTTCCTGTATAAAAATTGTCTGCCTCACCTGAGTTTTCATGGCCTGGTTACTGGCCCGAGGAAAGTGTCTCTCAAATAAAAGCGCTGATGCCACATTAACTACCGCAGGCACCTCGAGAACAACACGTTTTGCTAACATCTGAAATTACTGGCTTCTAAGGACGTGGTTATAATGAGAAGGGAGGGTGTTTAGAGCTGTGGGTGGCATTACTTCCAATCTAGGAGAACAACTGGGTGCAGAAAATTATGTGTCTGGCACTTCCAAATGATAAATCAGGCCAGGACACAAGTTTCTCTGGAAGATTACAGACAGAGGAACAGGTGAAAAGCGGGGGTAAGTGCTGCTGCCGGGGATGTCGCAAACAACTGACTTTCTAAAGCCAAATCTTGTCTGCCCCGGGATTTTGCTAAAGGTTAGGCAATGTAGGTAGCCAAATGTTGGTCCTTAGAGATCTGCTTTCGCAGGGATCCATGTGGCACACCCCCCAAGAGCAAGAGGAGAAGAAAAGACCAAGCACGCTCGTGTGGACATCGGGGGATTCCGAGCCATCACGAGGGGTTTATCAGCAGAAACAGACTTCCGCCAGCTTTTTCTTATGCACATATGTGACGTGATCAATACAACGCAGCACCGAATGGAAAGTACCAGCCTAAAGCAACAGGGGACCAACGATTTATACACAGAGATACTTCCTTGGCGAGAGGATGCTCAGAGCAGGGCTCCCTGTCTGACGAGAACGAGAGGACAACAGGAGGAAGAGAGCAGGAAGCAACCTCAGTCCATGTGTCAGACACCCTTCCAGAGGCTGCACCGGTTTGCCAGGTTCTAGATGAGGACACAAGAGTGGGATACCCAGCTGGAAAACTACTGTCTTGTTAAACATGATCAATTCATTATCTAGCAAACCCTTTATTTCCTGGGAAAAAAAAAATCAATTCAAGATTTGCCCAGTTCAAACCATGGTGTCTCATAGGCACCCCCCAGTCCCAAACTGCTGGTTTAGGGCCATAGCTTTATGGCTTGATGAAGCTTATAAAACTGATCAGCACTGCCTCTCCTATAAACCAGTCTGGCTCAAAGCAAATGTACAAGCAAACCTCACCACATCTATTTTCCACGGAGTTCTCAAGGTGATCACCAGTAGCTGAACAAAAGAGTACCCTTGCATCGGTTCTTGTGAGAACTGCTGTATGGAAAGAGCAAAACCCTGAATCACCTTCTCCTCTTTTGTCTTGTTGGTTTATTTGTAACTATTTTTGTTGTTGTAATAATAGTTGCAAGAACATAATTGTAATAATGACAGCTCTTTTCTAATGTTGTTGGTACAAATCTGTTCTGTAGCCTTCAATATATTGGCAAAAATCGAGTCAAAAGACAGAAACACCCTGCAAAACCAGGAACGTGGTCTATCTAGTTAAATTTCAAACCTGAGTTTAGCTGTCTGTGCCTAGAAGAAAACACACTCAAAAGGGATTTAGAAAGGTAAGAACTGCCTTTTTAAAAAAAAAAAATATGAAAATTACAAGAATAAGACGTTAGACTGCAGAAATGTTGTGAAAAGACACGGCAACGCAGCTGGCCACCCACTAACACTGTCTGTGTGTCTCTCACACTGAATTTCACAGAATCACAGGACATTGGGGCTTGGAGGGGACCTTGAAAGATCATCTAGTCCAATCCCCCTGCCACAGGAGGATCATCTAGAATTTCTGGGGGAAAGATGCAACAAAAACATCCCAAGTTCAGTGATCTCTAGGCTTAACAACAACAAAAAGAAGCTGCTGGAAATAACCAGCTTGAGATTGTTTAGGACCAGTAACGACAAGATCAACAGATCTCACCAGTCTCTTAAAGACACCCAAAGCTTAGTTTGGGTTGTTTCTTCATCTTGTTTTGTTTTGGCAGGTTTTTTTAGCTTGCATCAAACACGTGTACAAATCAGGATGCAAGAAGAGAAATGTACAGCTGACTCTGCAGGAGCCAAAGAGCAAACACCCGGCTTCACTAATTCTAGCAGTATCTGAACGAACGCACTGTTTACCCGCTCCATACTCTGCGTGCAGCGCGGAACACACCACCACTAGGCTTTTCTTATTCATCCACCTGCATAGCACAAGCAACTGGAACCAAACAAGCAAATCTTCCAGGCAGCCATTCCTTTGAGACCATTACCCCACAAGCCCAACCGACGCCACGGAAGCAGATCTCTAAAGGCATCCCCGATGCAGAGTTTAGAAGGGTCTCCAGCAATGCCCGTTCCTCTCTGTAAGGCCACGATCACTGCACTGGAATTGTAGTTTGTGGCTTCATCTCAGCAGCTAAAGTTCTGGTTTGGGATTTTGTTTTGTTCCAGTTAACACTGCCAGTCAGCACAGAAAGAACTGTCCAGGTCTTCCCTGTCAAAACCCTTGGCATAGTGCACAAAACCTGTGTTTCCTCACTTGGTGTTAGATGTTATGTTGGCAGAGACCTGAAGAGCAGCTAGCCTGAGAATTTGGAGTCCACAGATAAGGTCCCCATTGTATTCTTTAAGAAAGAACTTAAGAACAGCCTTTCCACAAGACCCAAGACTTCTTCCTTACTCAAGAATCATAGAATCATTACGGATCGGAAGGGACCTCAAAAGATCATCCAGTCCAACCCCCCTGCCACAGCAGCATCACCCAGACCAAGTCACACAGGAACACATCCAGGCGGGTCTTGAACATCTCCAGAGAAGGAGACTCCACAACCACCCTGGGCAGCCTGTTCCAGTGCTCTGCCACCCTCAGTGTGAAGAAGTTCCTTCTCAGGTTGATGTGGAACCTTCTCTGTTCCAGCTCACACCCGCTGCCCCTCGTCCTGTCACTACATGACACTGAGAAGAGCCCAGCTCCAAGAACCCCAAGTCCTTGTGCTACGCCTGTGATAAAGACTAGTTTGCACTGATACAGCAATGAACAGGACAAACACGAGAGCAGAGCTCATTGTCAGCATTTTGCCTCTCTCTTATCCACCAAAGGACAACTTCTGCTTTGTGCATTTCAGGGAAGGTAAAACCATCACAAGTGGAGGTAAAGGAGGGCAGAAAGCCACCAGCAGTCCAATACTGTCACTAGGTAATAGAGCACTGTTATTAACAGTGCACTGTTGTGAGGAACTCTGGCTGGTACGTTCAGTGGGTGAACTCTGCACCACGGGTCACTTCATGATTATATTCTAACTGCTTTGATTTCTTTCTTTTCTAACCACTTTCCCCCTGTGTGGTGGAAGCCTGGAGTCTTCACCACCATTCCCATCAAGAAAACGTTTTATATTATCATTCAGATGTGTGGTTTCGTGGTGAACCTGGTAGAGTAGGATTAACGGTTGGAGCTGATGATCTAAAGGGTCTTGTCCAACCCCAAACATTCTATCACAACAAGGCTATCGAGTCTTGTCTCCTGGCTTTGCTTGTAGCTGTTGGGGAGTCAAGTAGGCTTATTTGTACTGCTGCTCCTTGAAAGGGCAAGAGCAAAGTGTCTATAGCTGAGATTTCTTTCCCACCACTGGCTGAGGCAGAGAAAGGCAAGAGGTACCACAAACTCCCCGCGCAACGTCCCACTTCCCCGCCCGCTGGTCTGCAGCATTTTCTTTCCCGCATTGCTCCTCAGCAGCAGGAGACCACTGGGACCAAATTTTGCAGTGAAAAAATCATACTACAAGTCCAAGAGAAAGAATAGGGTGGGCTATGAAAACTCAGCCCGTGGGGCGAGCTCTAGCCATCCATCGCACACACACTGCATCAGAGGGAGTTCTTCCTAATAAGGTTTTGTGAGGTGAGCTCTGGCAAGTCCTTGGGATCACAGCCCTTCCAGCAGGCAGCAGAAATGGAACCTCAGATAGTGCAAGAGTTGTGATGTTGGTGTCTGCAGCACAAAAATGGACGTGAAGTCGTGGAGGGCGTTTTTCATTTGGAGGCTGCGTGTTTCAGGAAAGACAAACGTGTTTGGCTCAAGGTATGTAAACACCTTAAGTGTGTGTTGGACCTTTAGGTATGAAACCATGTGTATTGAATATTTACCTATGCATAGCCTATAAATAGGCCAGCACTTTTTAAAAAAGATCTCTATTTTATGGATTAAAATATGCATAAGTTTAAATTTGTCTGCACGTTTCTTCTATGGCAACTGCTCCTGGAGAATATCATTAATATTTATTACATTTTCCACGTCTGAGCAATTATATGGACATAAATTCTTCAAGAGCTGAGTCTGCAGGACCTGAGTGGCTACATGGCATGTGTGTGTGCCACTGGCATCTGAGGCAGAGGTCCTGGGCAAGGTCTCTGCCTGGCCTTGAAGATAGCCTTTGTCACATCAGTGGCCCATTTTACACCTATGGGAGGTAAGGTGGCAATGGCTTGTGCTCAGCCTGATGATTCTATGATGACCTCTTCCCCCACAGTGTCTCCAGAGCTGTGGAGAAGCTTCCCTCAAAAGTCTTGAGGGCACAACCACCTTTTCTCTATTTTCTTAGTGTGACCTCTTCAGGGATTTCCAGCTCAATTCCTGAAGAAGGAGACGTGGTGGCTACAAACTACCAAAGAGACATCCTTCACTTCCACGCAGAGCTGCTGGAACACGGGGAGCAGCACACGGCCTCCTAGGGAGAGCCCCTGCTGCAGCTGCTGCTCAGAGCCAACTGCCTTTTCCCTAATCTGGCACCAGAAATAAGCCTGTTCCTCCAAATCCCTCCATGGGCTTGCCCAGAAATTTGCATGGCTCTGGCACGCTTAGACACCTTTAAGCATTTATTCTCGTTTTGTACCAGAAAATACATCTAGTCACAGGATCTTACGGACAAAAATACCGGTAGAATGAATCACTGGACTAGCTGCCACACTTGGTTCCATCATAGCCGGTCTGAGAAAGGACACTTGCCTTCAAGAGCACACTGTCTGCTCTCAAATACTGCATTTGTTTTCTTCTGAACAACAGGCACAGGCTCTACTTGCTGTGACTCTACAGACACAAAAGACATGGCCACACAAGTACAAACGAGGGATCCACGCTGCCCGCATCCCCGACAACAACAGCCAAACAAAGGGCAGCAGATGGAAACGTCAACGGCAGATCCCCCAGATGAGAGCGGTTCCTCACGAGATGAACAAATCAGCCTCACGCGACCATCGCCGTGAGCACTCACTGGGCAAGTGATAGCCTGCTCTTTGTCCAGCTTCAGGAGAACACACCCTCAGCTGGCAGAGACAGAACGCCGGCCACGCAGGAAGGTGACTTCTTTGGACAAATGAGGGAACTCAATGAATTCCCCACTCTGCAGACGGCTGTAGTATAAGTCAGAGCACCTGCTGCAACTCACTTCGTATCACATTGCAGTTATGAAAAATAGTTTGCTATTTTGGAACCCCCTGGCAGCCAGAGGAAATCACTGAGGGCCCAGAGCTCATTTGTCTTGTGTCAGAACCGAAGCCAAGTGAGCGCCATCTTGGCCGGCAGCTGAAGAGCGGGCGAGAGAGCTCTCGGCAAGTAAAAATAACCAGAGGAGACTACAAGAGTTGCAAAGACAAGTGACTTCTGGCAGGTAATAAAAAGCTTTTCACAACTCACTCAGGCTTTTTAGACCACAGTATTTCCCTGCAAGGCCCTGAGAAGAGGAGCTTGGGCAGGGGGAGGAAGGGGGGAAGAGGGTGTGGGGAAATGGTTGGGTAGAAGGAGGAGAAAGAGTAGGAGAAGAGGAGGGAAATGAAGAGCTGTGGTCTTGCACATGCTCTCGTGGCCTGCCTTCAGCTGTGCGACCTGGTGCGTACGTACAGATGGACACATTTGGGATTTTAGCTCCAAGTCTCACATGAGGTGGAAGAACAGACACTCATTGCCTCCCCAAAGCAGAAAAGGAAGCCCTGAACACCTGCTTCTAGTCAAAACGTGGGAAAGTTGAAAGACTACACAGGGAAGGAACTGGAGACTATATAGGAGGAGCTGGGGAGCAGCTGCTCTCTTCGTACTGTTAATCGATACAACATCTGTGCCAGTGACCTTCAAGAACATCAAGCCCAACACCACCATGCCCACATGGTTCTAAGTGACACATACCTGCATCTTTTAACACCTCCAGGGACGGCAGCTCCATCACCTCTCCAGGCAGCCTGTTCCAATCTCTGGCCACTCTCTCAGTGAAGAAAGTTTTGCTGAGGTCCAACCTAAACCTCCCTGGCACAACTTGAAGTTGGTCCCATCTCTAGTGCCTTGGGAGAAGAGATCAGTCCCCACCTCTCTATGACCTCCTTTCAGGTAGTTGTAAAGAGCAACAAGGTCTCCCCTCAGCCTCCTCTTCTCCAAGCTAAACCACCCCAGTTCCTCCAGTGGCTCCTCATAAGACCTGCCTTCACTAGTCTTGTTGCTTCTAATCCTCACAGCCACCGTAAGAGGCAGCACCCTTGAGGGTAGAAGGCAAAGCCAAGCATTAGCCTAGGATTCATGCCTCATGCAGGAGCTACACTTCCTTCCCACGCTTCCTAATTATTGACAAGGTGCAGCTGCAGCTATTAAAGGTACAACACAGGTGTAAGACCAACAGATCAAACACATCAACCTATGGGGTGATCCACAGAAGGAAGTTGAGCTCAGTAGACCTGAACACAGTAGTGACTTTCCCTGCCTCTCCTTTCCAAAACTGTCCTTGGAATTTATAACACAAGCAGCATGAAAGTGCAATCACTGCTCTTTGTTTTCTGTACAGTCAAGAGGAACTTCACTGTAAGCTGCTCTCCACATGACTAGGTTCTCCAATTCTCATGTTTGACCTCAAACACAAATCTAAAAAGTATGGAACAGTGAAGGAAATAAAATCAACAAAAAACACTTCTGAATCAGTGCTTTCAGGGAGAAAGACTTGGACTCGAGGTGCCACCAAAACATTTCATTTCTTTTGTTTGAAAGCTTTAACACTTAAATTTTCCCTGGTTTACAAATTCCCATGGACTTCCAGCCAATAAGCCAGGCACCTAATTTAACCCTGACTGGAAAAGGCACAAGTGCTGCTCTTGACTTCCCTGGGAGCCAGATCGTTTTGCCATTTGATAATTTGAATATGAATTTAATCACTAGCCTTACTGGACTCCAACTGGAAGTCTAAAGGGCTTTAATAATCCTCACTAACCTTATTCCCTTACTCTCATCAGTTTAAACACAACGCACCCTGGCCAGGAGCTGAAAGGAGTCCCAAACAAAAGAACAACAAAGCAGGAAATGAGTGATGCAGCATCACAATTTATGAAGCAAAGAATCCAACAGTCTCCCTCTTTTTTTCCTTGGTGCTCAAATCACTTCTTTAAAGTTCCACTCTATAAAATTCCAACATTTTATGAGAGGAGTTGCCGTGATAGCCCCCAACTCTCTTTGAGCTGCATCTCCGCACTGACACCTGAACGGGGAAGTCTCCCATCCTAGGTTTTACTTTACATTCAAATCACAGACCAGGCTCTGCTCTTCCCTGCGCAGCTGAGAGCACTAATCTGATAACTCCGTTCCTAATGCGGTTTCCAATATGTTCGAGTACTCTGCTCCTACCCAGGCTCCTTCCACTACCTCAAAAGCAGATGGAGCTGTGGAGTTACTAAACACACAAACTACATGAAGTTGTGGAGGTTAATCAAGACAGAGCAAGAAGTTCTTAAGAGGGAGGCTGGTGGGCAGTCACAAGAGCCAAATGGAGATGAATGTCAAATACCCAGCACTGGGCAGGGAGCTTGAAGACAAAATCCCAAACAAAAACCAAAGAAGGAACTCCCAGATGCAAAACACATGACACAGAAAATCAGTGGGAAACATTCTTTTCGTTCCACGTGTGGAATGCATTAGACTTCCAAAATCTGAGTTCCCCTCTTGGTTTGCATCTTCTCACTTTGAAAAGCAGGAAGACACGACAGAGTGTTTTCGGAGTGACAAACACCGAGAATGATCTGAAGTGCTGGGAAGTCCTCCTTGTCACACACAGAGCAGAAAGAGCAGGGAGGTTTAATCTGCAGACAAGCTCAATGCAAGGACACGTGACTATCTCGACACTATTAAACAACAGTCTGATAAGAAGACTTTTATCTAGAAATTAACTTATTCAAATTCTTTGAGGAGAATAATTTTATTTTTGGGTTACAGTTAGGTTTCCCAGCTTCTTTCTAGAGTCTAACAGATGAGAAGTTTGAAAACCTCAAACAGGCTGAGATAAAATACTGGGGGGAAAAATTTCCCAAGGAAGGTATTTTCAGATCTGACTCAGGACAGCCCTCAGCCATGGATGGGTAGAGAGCGGCACCACCCATGGACCATTAAACACATCATTGGAACAGCCCGAGCGTTCGAGTTACAGGCTGATGGGTTCCTCATCCAACTCCAGTGATTTCATGGACTACAATGTCTGTTCCTGCTTCTGCCGTTGGCTTCTTTCATTGTGCTCCTGCACCTCAAGCTTTTCTGTTAGTAAAATCAGTTTAATCTTAACAGTTTTGAGAGAGAAGCTGTCAGAATAACGAGTGTCTCTCCATCACACACAGTGTTTCGGGGCAGTCTGTAGTTATAGGATAAAGGAGCAAGGGCACCATACACAAAACAAAGGTCACTTAATGACAGCAAGATTGACTGAGAGTTTTGGGAGGCATCTCAGACTCCAGGGATTGGTTCAGATTAAGTCCTCAGTCCTGAGAAAGGATCAGTCAAGGTTTCTGTCGTATGAATTGAGAACAATATTATTAAAGATGTTTGCCACACACTGGTCTGATGCTCTCCTCTTTCAACACCCGCACCGCCACATTCTACCCGTCCCTCTCCCTCCCAAATCACTTCTCTGTTTCCAATTGTCGTTGCAGCTCCAGCTCTAAGGCAGTGTGGCCAACGGGCTGGGTTCATAAGCCTCCAGGAACCCCCTGCCAGCTAACAAAGCCAGGGGATTCAAGCAAAACCCACCACATCTCAAACAGAAGAGATGATCAGTCTGGATAGGAGGTTTTGCACTTCTGATGGTCCTCAGGAAGCAGACAATTTCACCTTACAACTTACAAACAAGACACTTGCTGTTTTAAGAGCCAGTTGCTCGGCTACAGGCAAAGAGGTTTTGGGGCAAGATGTTCTCTTGGAAATCACTCACATGGGTAAAGCAACTGGTGGTGCCATGTTGCACTAAGGAGGAGAGGATGAGCTCAGCCTTGTGCTTTACGTGATGTCAGCTCTCTGTTATCAACAGAGATTCGCAAGAGATCTTGGTGTCAGCTCTTTGCTGCAAAGTGACCTCACTTAAACAGGGCCTCTTCTCTCAGGGAGTAGATAATAACCTATCTGACAAATGGAAAAGACCTTTAAGGTCATCAAGTTCAACCATTAACCCAATTGTCCCAAACCCATCACTAAACTGTGGCCCTAAGCTCCAGATCTACATGACTTTGAAACACTTTCTGACAGTTCTCAGTTGTACATGGAATCCAAGTCCTGTTGCAGCTTCACTTGACAGTTAAGAACCCATTAAAAACACCAATTTTGCTGGAAACAGGAGGGCTGAACTTTCAACACCAGAATGAACTGTTACACATTAATTTCCTGCATCAGTCGGGAAGAACTGGTCTGTCACTCGTGGTGGCAGTCTCGGTCTCACTTTCTCTGAGATCTCCCTAGTGTTTTATCCCATCTTTCCTAACAGAGGAATGCAAAGTTGATCAGTGCTTTCTACAGATTTCCTAACAGTCGTTAACCCTTCTCCTGAGTGAGCTTCTTGAAAGATCAAACAAGCACAAGCTTCATAGAATCAGATTGGAAAGGATGTCTAGAGACCACCTAGTTCATCTAGCCCCACCAGAGGAGGATCCCCTAGATCAACCACCTAGTTCATCTAGCCCTGCCAGAGGAGGATCCCCTAGATCAGACCACCTAGTTCATCTAGCCCCGCCAGAGGAGTATCTCCTAGATCAACCACCTAGTTCATCTAGTTCTTCCGGAGGAGGATCCCCTAGGTCAGGCCACACACCACAAGGTTGCACATAAGTGAATTTTGAAGGTCTCCAGAGGAGACTCTGTAGCCTCTCTGGGAAACCTGTTCCAGTGCTGCTTCATCCTCACAGTAAAGAGGTGAAATGTCTCATGTTCTAGTTTATCCCCATAATCCTTTGTCCTATCTTTGGGCATCACCAAAAAGAGACTGGCCCGTTCCTCTTGCCAGCCACCTCTTGGATATTTGTAGACATTAACAAAAGATCCCCTCTCAGTCTTCTCCTCTCCAGACTAAGCAGCCCCAGTTCTCTCAGCCCTTCCTCATAGGAGGGGTGTCCTTGCAGCTCTCCACTGGACCCTCTCCAGTAGTTCCCTGTCCCTCTTGAACTGGGGAGCCCAAAACTGGGCTCCAGTATTCCAGGTGTGGTCTCACCAGAGAAGAGCAGAGTGGGAGGGAAACCTCCCTAGGCCAACTAGACACCCTTTCTTGAGGCACCCTAGGATACCATTGGCCCTCTTGGCCACATGGGCACACTGCTGCTCCCGTGAGGTGGGTACAACTTCACGTGGCAGCACAGGGCATGTTTGGTTTGTGCTGTGGTTTGTTTTCCACTAAGTGACCGTGCAGCTGCACGTGAGAAAATGACAACAATTCCTGACCAGGTCTGGTCTCCTCGTGGGGAAATGCAAATGCAAGGGGTTGGTGAACAACCAAAGAGCTTTCCAAGGAGTGATTCTGCTTCAAAGACATGCTAATCAGAGAGAGCTTCTTGGGTCCACAGCAGATTTCCAGGTCAAAGTGAAGACCATTCTTCCATCTCCCCAGCCACTACCAGCCTGGCATCCACTGTGGGATGCCAGCGGGATGGGAGCCGCTGATCTGGCACCGGGGTTGGAACTTTCATCTCTCCCCTTCCTCTGAGCAGAGCAGCAGCAGCAGGCTTAGTCCCCTCTGCAGAGGGACACTTGCACATCTGAAATCACCACAGCTAGATACACTTCCTACCCGTCCCTTGGCAAGTTTCTCTCTGGCAGCACTAAGGTTATTCCTGTGCCATCATCTGACAGAGGGAAGGAAACACCACTTGTGGCAAGAATGCCCTTCGACAAGGACAAGCTGGCTTTTGTTCTCAAACCCTGACTGGCCCTATTTGTCAGCGGGATGCTCAAAGCAACTCAGAGACAGCAGACAAATTCTGAACCCAACGTGATGTTGAAACAGAGAAGTCCACCCCAGAACCCCACCAACCTGCAGGTGGGAGAAGTGAGAGGATAAAACGTTTCCCTAAGACCGCACAGCAGGTGAGGAAGTCAGAAGGGACAAAGCCAGCATCTTCACTTCTGAAAGCAGAAAGCCCCACCATGTCTCATGCCACATATCACAGCAACCACTTGGCTGCTCCCTGTGTGGGCAGAGAGCCTCTTGTGTGCTGCTGAAGTGATCTAGCAGCTTAACTCCACAGCAAAGCCTTCTCAGATAGTTTTAACTACCAAACATCTGCTGGAGGTGTTTCTTATGGCAAGTAAATGTCGCATCAAGGAGGCCACTCACATGCTGCTGACCCCTCAAGTCACTCCTAGTTTGGTTGGCGCTCCAGCACGGCGAGAAGCACTTGACACCAGTAGCAACCAGCTTGTGCACAGCTGTAGAGGGAAGGTTGTGCTGAAAGTGCCCCTTCCCTTTCAGATGAAGTTCATGTGCAGCACTCCAGCGCAGTCTGAGGACTCAGTCCTCATTAAGCCAAGCTCTGAGTCTGAGCACACAGAGCATCTCAAAAGGCTTTGCTCCCTTGCCCGTGCGGCTTAACTCATCCCTCTCTTTCCTTCTCTGCCTTTTAGCTCTGTAGCTCCAACACAGAGCACTCCCGTGCCTCCGGTCGAACATTCCAAGCTGAGCTAGGAGATCCGGAACAGAAAGGTATCTACACTTCACATCCCAACTCAAGTTCTTCCCGGTACTGTCCCCTATCATAGAATCACAGAGTCATCACGGCTGGAAAGGACCTCCAGGGTCATTGAGTCCAACCTTTCTCCTAGTGTCTAACTGCTAGACCATATCCCCAAGCGCCGCATCCACCTGTTCCTTAAACACCTCCAGGGATGGTGACACCACCACCTCCCTGGGCAATCCATTCCAGCACCTACCCATCCTCTCAGTAAAGAATTTCCTTCTAACATCCAGTCTAAACCTCCCCTGATGCAACTTGAGGCCATTTCCCCTCGTCCTATCATCACCAATTGGAGAGAAGAGCCCAACACCAGCCTTGCTACAACCTCCTTTAAGGTAGTTGTAGAGGACAATAAGGTCCCCTCTCAGTCTTCTCTTCTCCAGACTGAACAACCCCATCTCCCTCAGCCTCTCCTCGTAGGGCATGTCCTCCAGCCTCTTCACCAGCTTGGTTGCCCTTCTCTGGACTCATTCCAGCACCTCAATGTCCTTCCTGTACTGTGGTGACCAAAACTGGACACAGCACTCGAGGTGCTGAGTACAGGGGCACAATCACCTTCCTGCTCCTACTGGTCACGCCGTTCCTGATACAGGCCAGGATGCCATTGGCCTTCTTGGCCACCACTTGAGGAAGCAACAGAAGTAACACCTAGCCCAGTAAGCAGAGGGCTGTGATTCTTGCCCATCTTTGCTGCAGCATGGCTGAATCCCTGCTGACAGAGTTTGCTGTTAGGACAGAGCAAATGGTCTACCCAACACAGAGAGTCACTCGGCTTCTCCATGTTGTGGAGGTGGCCGAGTTTGCCGATGGACTTCGATGTTCAGCTGTGGGGCTTTGACAGTGCAGTTTGAGGAGGGTTTGAGTCAGTATAATGAAGACATTCAGAGCTCAGAGAGCAAGACCTAACTTCCTGCTAAGGCAGTGGCCAGCAACTGTGTGGATTCATCCAGCCTTGTGGATAAAACTCAGCTTAACCTTCCCACACGGGAGCAGCCCCGGTACAACTGCTGACTCAGCCATTCTGGGGTGAATCTGGACCATTCAGGTTGTAAGACCATTATGATGGCTTCACTTTTCACTGAGCAGCCTGTTACACATTTAATTCAGAACAGTGACTTGTTAAAGGTGGATTCACTGTTCAGATTCACCCACCAAGGCTCAGGACCAGGGTTCGTTTTCCTCTTTGAAAGGAGGCTTTGCGAGGAATCCTAGAAACACTTCTGGGAAGAATAAATCAGCTTTGTGCCAATTGCCTTCTGCTTTCAAGCCCCCTACCCTACCTTAGGTAAAGGTTGACCCTGTAATGTGTCTGCAGTTGTTCTTTGTTCTACTACCAACTGTTCTCCTGCTCTCACAATGTACTCATTGTTTTGTTCATAATGTCTTCGTACCTTCAGACTGAACCTCCACATCTCTGTTCTTTTCTGGTTTGTCAATCACAGTCACTGTGCACGTGTTTTTATTGAGCTGTTATGGTTAGAGCACACCACCACCACCACCACCATGCTCCTGAGAGACAAAGCAAACTAATGAAGGGAAGGAAAACTTACTAAGATTCACCTCTGCCTGAGAGCTTTCTCGTTACCCCCATCTATATTCCCACGGGATGTTATCCCACGTGTTAGTTGTGACTTTCTGCTTTGAGACAGCAGGATGACCATGAGCCAGCAGTGTGCTCTTGTGGCCAAGAGGGCCAACAGCATCCTGGGGTGGATCAGAATAGGGGTGGTTAGCAGATCAAGGGAGGGTCTTCCCCCCTCTACTCTGCCCTGGTGGGACCACACCTGGAGTATTGTGTCCAGTTCTGGGCTCCTCAGTTCAAGAGGGATGGGGAGCTGCTGGAGAGGGTCCAGCGTAGGGCAACAAGGATGATGGAGGAGGTGGAGCACCTCCCTTATGAGGAGAGGCTGAGGGAGCTGGGTCTCTTGAGCTTGGAGAAGAGGAGACTGAGGGGTGACCTCATTAATGTCTACAAATATTTGAGGGGTGGGTGTCAGGAGGATGGAGCTGGGCTATTCTCTGTGTCATCTAGTGATAGGACGACGGGCAGTGGGTGTGAGCTGGAACGCAGAAGGTTCCACATCAACTTGAGGAGGAACTTCTTCCCAGTGAGGGTGACAGAGCACTGGAACAGGCTGCCCAGGGTGGCTGTGGAGTCTCCTTCACTGGAGATGTTCAAGACCCACCTGGATGTGTTCCTGTGCGACTTGGTCTGGGTGATCCTGCTGTGTCAGGGGGATTGGACTGGATGATCTTTCGAGGTCCCTTCCAGTCCATAGTGATTCTGTGATTCTAAGACTCAACTGAGCTTTAGCTGACGTAATTCAGAGGGTTTGGTTCTCAAGCCTTTCTGCAAATTATGACTGACCTCTCTCAATGACTCTCAATAATGCTCCTTCATTTCATACACGTTAGCCCCTTTTTATTTCAGAAGTGATGTGTACTCTTGGGCTACTTCTTAAAAGATCATAGGATCATAGGATCAAAAGATGAATCATTATTGGCAGCAACTCCCAGGGCATTTCTGTCCAGTCTTGTTGATCTGCCAGGCGTTACAGAAATTGTAAGTTATAAAGATGTGCACAGGAATCACTCCCAGCTGCGCGTGTTCTCACCCGAGATTACAAAGACCATCGCGTCTCCTGGTAACAGTGCCATGGGGCCACAGCAGCATCCTGGAAGACACATATCAGTGCGATGCCTACGTTAATCTGCCCTTCGTGCCAAATTCCTGCTGACATGGAAGCCTTCTGCACACGCCGACAGAGCACATGGAAAGGAAAACACAAATGAAGTGGCAGCGTCAACTGAAGTGCCTTGTTCTCCTGAGTTTGTCAAGGCTTTGTTATTTGGCAGCTTTTCATACAATATTTATCATGGCTGCAATTTTTTTTCCATTAACATGTTTTAATCTGGGAAAAATGTCACATTTTTCTATTTTAAATACACGAAGTCTGACATTTCTGTGAGCTTGTCTTTGGTAGATGACTTTTTGTTCTAACCTCGGAGGAGCAGGGAAAAGATGCTTCTCCTATCTTCTTCTTCTTCCTCCTTTGTAGTCTATATTTTCCTTGTGTTTTGGGTTTGTGTGGTGCGTGCATTCTCGCAGCGGAGTGGGAGTCATCGGTGGTGTTCAGGCCCCAAGCTATTGCTGCTCAAACTACAAGTGGATAGAAAACTCCTTCGCTAGTATCAAAGACAGAACAAGCCATACATCAAAGAAATGGGTCAAAGCTGACTCCTTGGGCAGCCTAGATTCTCTCTGGTGCATCAGCATTTCCAGGTAGCAGGTGCACACGTGCAGCGTGTACAACAAACTGGATAACCCACTGCCTGATGGCTCGAACCCATCAGCATCCGCTCAGAGGGTGCTTCATCACTTACTCCACCAGAGACGATGCACGTCACAAGCCACGTGGGCAAGTGGTCTGGACCTGGCCTAAGAATTCTGCCAGAACTCACCAAAGGCCAGTGTTTCCTTTTAACAAAAGGAGTCAGCTCACAGGAACCGAGATTTCCATCTGCTCATCCGTGTGCCACGCGCACTGAGGGTGAAGGTGTGATTTTCACCTCTCCACACGCACCAGGTTGTTGTTGTCTCCAGTTTTCCAGACGTGGAGGTCGGCGTCTGTGCCACCGTGGGTGCCTCTGCATTTGTGTCTGAGCAGTCTGGCTCACAGATCTGAGACCGTGCTGTGGAGCTAAAAGGGAAANCTGCTGTGTCAGGGGGGTTGGACCAGATGATCTTTCAAGGTCTCTTCCAGTCCCTAATGATTCTATGATTCCTTTCCCTCCTACCAGGAATGTCTCTTTGTTATGATCCAGATTTTCTGCCACAAACTGCCATTATTATCATTAATTAGGCACGATTAACATGATTTAATATCTTCTGTGGCCTTGAATTCCTTACTTAATCTGTATTTGAAAGTTCAGAAATACCATTCAAACCAGCAGGGAGGTCACTCAGGAGATATTTTCTTTCCTCTGGCTCAGCAGGTTAGTTTTGCAAAATCAGGGGCCGTCTTTTAAAGGTGACATTTACATTCCCATCACCGACATTCCGTGTGAGCACCTTGTTGTGAATAAACAGATTATGGCAAAATAGGTTTGGCAAGCTTTGGTTTCCATGTCTTTGGAGTGAAAGACTTCTCACCTACAAAAGCATCTGCAGCAGTCTTCTACCGTTAGTAGCTCAGATTCAAAGGTAAATTTAATGCCCTTTTCAGCATCTCTTCCCCTCTAAACATTGTTTAATCACAGCGAAAACTCATTCACTGAGCTGCTTGTCCACGGCATTTAGAGAGGGAATTCAGCTTAACATGCATTTTTGAAGCTATTTAGCTGTGAACAAAGAGCAGGAGGCATCTCTAAGGGAGCACAGAGAGCCTCAGAGAAGAACACCCAAGTCCTTCAAACCAAACATCAACACTCTAGATCCTGGCTGTGTTGCAACAGGTCAACCCACGTGCGTGTGGGACACAGAATCACAGAATTGCTTATGTTGGAAAAGACCTTTGAGATCGTTGAGCCCAACCATTAGCCCCATTGTCCCACAGGTAAACCATGTCCCTAAGATCCAGATTTACATGACTCTTAAGCTTGTCCAGGGATGGCAATTCAGCCCCATCCCCAGGCAGCCTGTTCCGAGACCCGACGACCCTTTCCATGAAGAAGCTTTTCCTGGTACCTAACCTAACCTTCCCCTTGTGCAACCTGAGGCCATTTCCTCTTGCAACTTCTGAGAAGATAAAACAACACTCAGTCTCTCTACAACCTCCTTTCAGGTAGATGTAGACAGCAACAAGGTCTCCCCTCAGCTTCCTTTTCTTCAGACTAGCCAGCCCCAGCATCCTCAGCCACTCCTCCTACGGTTTGTCCTCCAAAACCTTCTTAGAACCCACTAGCACCTCAAGCACCTCTTCAGCTACAGCCCTTAAAAGATTCTTACAAGTACAGAATATTTTTAAGATGCTTTAATCATTTTCTAATGGTTATGTGGGATATACTTCCACTCATACATGTATGGGGGTAAAAGCTAAAATCCAAGGGCACTTCTGTCCGTACATCTTCTCCTGTCCCAAGCCTATGACAGAGTCACTGCTTGGTCCTCACTGCATTTTTCCCACTTGGCCCTTTCAGTGCTTCAGCTGCCCCAAGGTGCTGAGATCAATATTTGCTGAAACACCAACTGCTGACATGCTGTGGGCTTACAGCAAACAACCAAGCCAGGCCAAAAAGCCCAAAGAATCAGGTGTCCAACCTAGTGCAGGAAAGTTTGTGGAATCCAGCTGGCCATCTTCCCCCACCCCAATAAAGCCCACACCAACAGGTTGTTCTCTTTCCACCCATGGCCACAGCACACAAACAATCGGACTGCTGCAAGCCTTGTCCTGCAAGTGCCCATGGTCACACTTACTCTGTCCCACAGTTCTGCTAGTACAAGCTCTGTCCAGTTCAGTCAAACCCACCCAACAGGGGTCCAAACATTCTAAGCCCTCCCCACTTAGTCACCACCGCTTCCCCCATAACTGTGATGTTCAGCGTCAGCCTCCAGCTGGCAGAGTGGCCACTATTAGCAGGCAACTGGCCTTCAACCACCGAGTTTATCTCCCAGAGCACAATGAGACATGCAGGTGGAGGCTGTGAGATTCATCAGTCCCAGTCCTCACACATCTGGAAATTACAGAACACTGCAAAAACCTTGGGACTGAAGGTGGGCTGTGGATCTGACCGACACAGAAAGAGGGGCTCGTGAGGTCCCAAGCGTGCACACAGCCTCCGCGTCGCCTAACAGCGGGGTGCTCGCTGCGTTTTTGGACCACCTCAACCCAAATCCAACACACTCCGACGCCTTGCACGCGTGTTTTTCAATAAATGCACAAGCAGATGAAACATGACTGTAACAGGCTGCATCTATTCAGACATCACATAAATATCAGCTGCTATTGCCTTATAAATGCAATTGGGAACGTGTAATAAATAAAAGAACAAACCAGCACTCCCTCTGCCAGGCAAGGAGCAGCCAAGAGAGGAGCTCATCACTGCAGTTTCATCCTGCTGCCACCACCGAGCTTCACTCAAACCTTGCCAGGCATGAGCTTGGTTTAAAATAAGAGTGAGCACGAGCTGGAGCTGGAAGCCCAGCCAAGAACCTTTCAGTCTCGCAAAGACGCCGCACCAAGTTTGACACGCTCCTGTGGGGCAGAGCTTGGGGTTCTTTTCATGACATCTGCATTCCAGAAATAAATGGTACCTTGTTTTGGGGGGGTTATTAAACTTTGGCTACAAGCTGTTTTCCATTTACCCGAGGTTGCCCTGGCCAGCAAAACCAGCATCATTGCTAGCACAGGTCTTACAGCCAAGGGCCAGCAGAAGAGAAGGGCTGGGGCAGAGGGAAGTCCATGAAAACCAGTGCTTTGGCACTCAGAAAAGTTCTTAAGCTACTAATGGCTGATGGCTTGAAGGAAGCGTGAAGCTCCTTTTCTGATCAATGGTTTCATTTGAAGTGTTTGTGATGGATGAAGTATGAATCCGGAAGCGATCGGGGCTGCTGCTGTTTGTCACATGCTTCTCACCACGTCTCTACAAAGAAATCCTAGAGACACAGGTACTGTGGAAAAATTATAATCTAACCAGTTCAGAGCTTGTCCAAGGCCACTCTCAGAACGTTTTGCAATGAGCTCCCCCTCCTCTCCTAAAAATCACTTTCTGATGACTTGGTACTTCAAGGACTCTTGAATCACAACTTGTCAAACGCAGTGCAAGGTTCCACGGGGATTTGCATCACCTAGTTTTCCTCCTGGCGTCAAGGAGGAGCAGAGGTTGGGTGACATTAGTGACTGTTACGGGACCTGCGAAGCAATGATGGTTGAAGTGTCTCCGACTGAATTGTTCAGGCTGGTCACTGCCTGTCTGAACTTACACAACAAGTTTGCCAGAGCAACTTGGGGAATTCCTGGTCTTCTTTCTTCAGCAAGGAGGATGGGGAGGGGAAGATCTCAAGCAGCTGCATGTTCTTCCTCCTCATTCCCTTTTCCCACAAGGTAGGATGGTAGCAGAGGTAGACATAGTCTCCTCATCATCTCTGTATTTGAGCTGACATAAGGAAAAACTTCACCAGTCTTCTATCTAGCACTTGCCAGAACTTCAGACTGCCACAAAGGGGGGTTTAGAGCAGCTGGTGGCTTAAAGAAGATTCCCTTGCAAGATCCTGTCTCCTGCTAGGTCTGAGCACAGGAAGAGGTCAAAGATGCCCTAGGGACAGTACTGCACATAGGCCCTCAGAGTCAGTGCAGTTTGGAGCTCGGTTCATGCCTCCTGCTGGCAGAGACTCCCAACACAGTCGGAGTCTCAGATCCTAATGGGCAAACACCCCAAAAAACCCAAACAGAGAAAGCCAGTTGCTCACCAAGACCTCAAGCTTTAAATCTGGAGGTGAGAACGGAGACCGCTGCATCAGCGGCAGGACACACTGCATCCCTGCTTGTCGTGGCACCCTAAGCACACCACTGCTTTCACACGACACGATGCTGTTGCATCCAAGACCATGAGAAGTCTGATCAGACTGATGGGTAGCTGGAAGAAAAAAACACTTCAAGAAATGTCTACCTGTGAGGTGTGACTCATAAAGGAGCTAAGAGACCTGCAGCCTGCGTTTCTGTTACGGGAGAAGCCTGTGAGTGTGTCAGGATGTCACCCCAAATGCTGTACATAACCGGGGTGCCTTCCTCTCTACTGGAACGTGAGGGAATTGGGGGGGGGGGTTTAATGAGAAAATACAGGAGCCCAGGATTTTTCATGACCCTCTGTGCTCTGTTACGACGCATCGTAAAGGACCAATTTGCAGCTTTCTGCAGCAGTGTTTTCATCTAACAGACCATTTTCCAGCCTTGCCCAGTGGCCCAGGTGTGCTTCTGCTGGTGGGCTGATGCGCTGCGGATAACAGCTGCAGCCAGCACTGATCTCTAGCAAGAACTTCATCAGAGGAGTTAAAATTCCCAGCTCTGGCAGGGCTTTTTTATTTATGAAACCTTCACCAAGGCTGAAATTGCTTCAGCCTGAGACAAAACCTTTGACCTGAGCTAGAATTCAGCCAAACACTGTTCAAAAGGCAGGTCGGGACACAACAAGGGGTAACGTCGCCGCAACGAGAGCGCTTCTCGCGACGACGACTGGAACCCCCTCAGACACTCATCAGCTCCTGATGCTTACCTTTTGAAAAGTACCTCAGGAATTACCTCCTGCACTTGGCAACATCCTGAAATTATCTTCTGCTGCCACAAGAAATATTTGGGATGAAAACACTCTCCCATTGGCACCTCTCCGTGCAGTGTCAAGGCTGGGAACGTAGTTATATTTAGGTTTCACCCAGGAGAAAAAGGTTCTTGTATAATTCAGTATTACACTTAGAGAGGGGGAAAAAACCTCTAGGCCACAATATGTAGTTAATATTCAGAATTAAGTCAGTTTATCATGCATCAACTGGTAGGTCAAACTCAGCTTTGTGTGCTGCAATCCATAATACAGCTTTATGCCCAGAGCAATATGGAAGCCCCGAAGCAACACTGTGAGTTATTACAACAGAATCTGAGCACCAGCATCCCAGGATGTATGCGACTTGCTATATTCCTGTTGCACGCCGGCGACAAACACCATGTCAGACAGCTCCCTGCTGCAAGGACATCTAAATAAAACATCAGTTTCATGACCTGTGTCAGCATCTGTCAGTCTGCTTCCTGCAGCCTGGGGAAGGGGTAGAGCAGGGCTTGCTTCTGAGTTATTGAAACTAGTCAACAGGTGATAAAGGAGAGCGCTGCAAATGGACATCACTGGAGCAGTGGAACCTGTTAGCCTCTGCAGATACTGGGGAGTGAAGTCCTTCCCTCACATTTACATGGACAGAAGTCTAGAGACAGGGCAAGACCACTCGGACAAACACAGCCTGGCTTTGCCACCCCTGCAAACCAGACATGTCTCCATAGTTTTACAAGCCAGATAAGCCTAAGAACTGGTATCATGAGGCCAAACCCAGGCCAGAAGTATCTCAGCTCTGAAGAGACCAAACTAGACTTCCATGTTCAAAGTGGGAAGTTTGACTCTCCCTCGCCCTCCTTTTGCCACACCGAGAGCTCAGCCGGCGCATCAGCGGCTCAGGCTCGGCGACTGCTTGGCAACGCTCCTGCTGATGCACTTCAAGCAGTGTGGGGCCCCGCGAAGAAATGAATTTTTAAAAGCAACAAAACTAGAAGCAAACCCCGCCGACGCTGGGGACTAATTGGAAGCATTTTGGTGTTGCATCTCACCACACATCCTCCTGACTTGCACCTCTCTGAGATCAGAACTGGTCCCAAGAGGTTTGAGCCTCACCTAAATTAGTTCCCAATGTGAAAGAATCTGCAAATAAACTAATTAGGGATTAATTGGCTAATACATATAGATAAGTTAATTAGAGATTAATTAGTGTTTATATAGTACAGTCCTTAGAAGATCTCGATTGCTCTTCAAGTACTAAGTATGTCAGTTTTGCTAGTTGTCTGACAGCTCTTAGTTCACACAACTCACAATTTCACTTGTGGAGTTTGTCATCATTAATTTGATCTCCTCATCCTGCAAAATACAGACTAACATGAGAAAACAAGACCCCTGAAATGTGCACAGCTCCAGAGGGGGGAAACAAGTCCTCTTCTCCGGCACAGACGTAGTGATGGGAACGTTGGGAGTCACGCTGAGTCAACTCGGGGCAAACAAGGTCTCTCCAGAAGCTGGATGCTTCTTCACAAGCTCTTCTGCCTGAACCCACCAACCCTCCTGAGGCTGAGGTATAGGCAGGATCCACAGGTAGGTTGAATAAGCAAGGCTGTGACAACTTAGACCATGAAATGCCTTCTTATTCAACCTACCCGTGACTGCACATATGGCTTCAACTGATAGAAAACGTGTCCTTCTGGATCAGTCTAATCCCATCCAAGAGCTCCTGTAGCTCCTTAAAAACTGGGCTGTGAACTTTTTCTGATGTTGTTCAAATATTCCTCTTTATGAAACACTTTGTTAAGGTGGGTAAAAGTCTGCAGTCTCAAGATGTTCCCAGATGCCTCCCCCAGCTCTGAGCGTTTTACTGTCCTAAGGTGTCCATCGGCGAATGGTGGCTGCAGGCAGCCTTAGAGAGAGGAGAGCGTAGCAGTGCCACTTGCAAGAGTGAAGTTTTGGGGATTCTCATCTGCCAGTTTGCACTTTAAACTTTGAACCCGGATTTATATTTCAGAATATCACAGATTCAGTGCAAACCAGTGGGAATTAACCAACCACTGCCAAACGCGTAACAGACCGGCCAGTCAGGAGCACTGCTGGTTCTCACAGCCCTCGACCTCTCTGCTGAGACGCACACGAGCAGGGCTGCAGTGACACTGCAAAGCCCTTAGAACTCTGCAGGCTCCAGACACACAAGCCCTGCAGAAACACTCCTCAGAGCTGATACTTGAAGACCACAGAGAGTAGAATCAGGACTAGTCTGCTTAGAAGATGGAACTAAACATCTAAAGTCATGCTCTGGGAAGAAGAACCTTCAGTGTGTTGGCTGTAAGTCAGTCTTGACAGTGACCCAAAAATGGACAAGTCTTCCAAGTGAAGATTTGAGCAGCAAGACAACGACTACAGGACCAAACCTGCCCTGCACCAGCATGCACAAAGCACCAGCTGAAAGAGCTGCCTGCAGACCCCCTGGTGCTTCCAGCTACACACACACATCCCACAGCCTAGCAGAGCAAACAGAGAAAAACTTCCTTGTGACTCACCTAAACTGAGCTCCTCGGTCCTTCTGCTGAAGCTTCTCCTGGCTGTAACAGAGGTCTTCTGCCTCGGTGAGCTGCTTGCAAGCACTTCTGAGGATGATGAATGGCACCAATAAGCCTTCTCAGGTGGTTTCTGCTTAGCAGGTTTAAATGGAGCTTAATTCCCTTGGTAAATAATGAGACTGGTGATCCCACAGGGCAGTGTGAAGAGCTGCAACAAAGATGAAGTTTCCACGGTTCCTTCAGGTTTGGTGGCACAAACCAAACACTGTCATTAGCAGGTAAACCCATGAACTCTGAAGAGGTCTTCCAGTGCAGTAAGTTCTCCACTTATCCCTGTCTGTGGTATTTTTAAGAATAGCTCCACCTCATATTGCCTGGCTGGAGCAGACAACAAACCCTTGAACACAGAATCATTAGGGATTGGAAGGGACCTCAAAAGATCATCTAGTCCAACCCCCTGACACAGCAGGATCACCTAGACCAAGTCACACAGGAACACATCCAGGTGGGTCTTGAACGTCTCCAGTGAAGGAGACTCCACAGCCCCCCTGGGCAGCCTGTTCCAGTGCTCTGTCACCCTCACTGGGAAGAAGTTCCTTCTCATACTGTTGGTAGCCCACACATTCTTTAAACCTTGTGGGATTTCAAATACAGAAGGCAACACAAATGAATTCTGAGGCAACACCTCCTCCAACGTGACTTGCACTCACTTTGTAAGGCAGCATTTTCCTAGCTGAGAGACACCAAGCCTCAGCTGAAACGTAGAACACATCGTTCACTGGAGTGATAAATTAGTTTAAACTCACCTGCAACAGTTTTTATAACTGAGATAGTCTTCAGCCCTCTTCTGTAAATAGGACACAGGGGAACCTAATGAAGTTCAACAAGGGCAAGTGTAGGGTCCTGCAGCTGAGAAGGAACAACCCTATGCACAGCACAGGTTGGGAGCTGACCTGCTGGAGAGCAGCTCTGTGCAGGACCTGGGAGTCCTGGTGGACAAGAGGTTGACCATGAGCCATCGATATGCCTTTGTGACCAAGAAGGCAAATGGTATCCTTGGATGCATTAAGAGAAGAATGACCAGCTGGTCAAAGGATGTTCTCCTCCCCCTCTACTCTGCTCTGGTTGAGGCATCTGTGTTGTGCTGTGGAGCACTGCATCCAGCTCTGGGCTCCCCAGAACAAGAAGGACAAATAACTACTGCAGAGAATCCAACAGAAGCTAAGAGGATGACTAGGGTACTGGACCACCTCTCTGATGAGGAAAGGCTGAGGTTCTTAGGCCGTGATCATGAAGAACCTTGCTGTTCACAGGGGCAGCTGAGGCGTAAAACCTTCCTTATGAAGCCTCTGCAAGGCTGCGGTCCGTGCATGGGCATTCCGGTGTGCAGCAAACCTATTCTGAGATCATCCAGACCTACTGTTTATTTCACTTAACGGTACATTTCTCGCTCTTGTGCTCCCCATCTGGACTTCTCCAGGCTGAAGGAAAATGTTTTCCTTTTCCTGCCGCCATCTTTTCGAGCGCAGCCTTCTCCCTGCGAGCAGGCACCGCGTGCAGAGCTTTCACAGCCCGAGACTCCAGCGTGCGGTAGGACACGTGCAGAGCTGGTGCAGGACGAGTACAAGCTCTTGAGCCTGTGTTGCTCATTAATTAGTCAACAGAGTCTCCAGCTGCCTCTCTCATTCAAGGCTGTTTTCCTTTGCTCCTCTTCCCCTCCCACCCCCGGGGACGCAGTTCCACACATGAACAGCTCACTTTAAAGAGACTTCTGCTGTGCTTCTGGTGTCACCTGTGTTAAGTGCTCCACAGAAAACCCGGGAGCACATCTGAGCATCCTCTTGCCGACTCCTTTTCCTAGAAATCTTTCACAATATTTTTACTCTCTTCTTTTTTCCTTCTTCCTCTTAAATGCTCTGGGTGTGCTCTGACACGGATGAAACGTACAAATCCCCTAACGTTTACCTATCTGAGAGACAATACGTTGTGCACATGGGAAGAAAACGTAGCAATGCAGTATCTATTTTATATATCTATATATAGTATGATATATATAAAAATATCATATATAAAAACATGTAAAATATATTTCTATGTCTTCTATATAC
>VXBP01004033.1:0-66829 GCA_013400115.1 Rhinopomastus cyanomelas | reverse complement strand
TTATTTTAATATATTATTTTATATAGTTTTATAATATTTATTTTATAATATATAAAATATAAGTATGTATTTTTTATATATATATATCAAAATACAGAGAGAGCGTGTTATTCACCTAGAAACATGGGCAATCAGTACTGTTAATTGTATTACAGGAGAGTTCAAAGACATAAAATCATTGACTCATAGAATCATCAGGGACTGGAAGGGACCTCGAAAGATCATCCAGTCCAGTCCCCCTGCCACAGCAGGGTCACCCAGACCAAGTCACACAGTCAGTCTGGGTTAGAAGGGACCACAGGATCATCCAGTTCCAACCCCCCTGCCATGGGCAGGGACACCCCACCCTACACCAGGCTGGCCCCACTAGAAGTTTCCAGACGCCGTGCAAAAACATCTTAGCAGCTTGCAACCCCCAAAACTCACCAGAGGTGCAGACACACAGGCACAGTGCATGCACGTGGAAAGTGGGGCTTGCCAAAGCCAGGGAAATGCCTGGAATGCAGGCTGGGCACTAGGAGAAAGGTTGGACTCGATGACCCTGGAGGTCCTTTCCAGCCACGATGATTCCGTGATTCTATGAACCGGTGTTATCTGGAACAGCCCCTCGCGCTGCAACCTTGGTTTGGCATCAGTGGCACCATCTACAAAACCTGCCAGCACCTCTCAAAAGCCATCGAGACCAACAGTGGTGTTGTTCATGATTGTCCACATTGCACCCACAACGGCTCGCGCACTGCTGTGTGTGTCTGTCTGGACGTACGCACCTACCTGTGATTCTATGATTATTCTGCACAGCAGAAGGTTTTCTCTTGTTTCAAATACAGTCTGGGGCTCCTCCAGCAGTAGCTGAACATCCAAACGTTGACGGACTCTTCCGTTCATCTTGTCTCTCAGTTTAAACAGATAGGAACTAACCGGGGAGTTCACGCAGAACGTTTAGCTGTCAGGTGTGACAACGTGAGGCAAGTTCAGTTGCTCTCCTTTCAAACCTGGCTCTGAGAAAGGCCCAGCCAGGCTCAAAGTGTCCCATTCAGAAACGCTTTTGGATTGTTTATGTCTTCTTTCACCAAATTTGTATGAAGGACAATCTTGAGCCATCTGGTGCCTATTTAATTTTTAACCACCTCTCACTTGGAATATTTCTTTCTTTATACTTATTTTGTCTTAACAAATTGGCCATAAGCTAAACTGCACCATCTGTGACTTCCAGTAAATACAACTGTTGCTAATGAAATTACCCAGCTCCATCATTTTGATTTAAATGCATTGCCTGCTTTTCCTGTGACCTTTCATTGCTTGCCATCAACTCACAGCTTTCACACATTGAGACACAAACCCATGTAGGTCAGGCTTCAGGAATAAATCTTATCTGCGAATCTCGAGAAGCCCAGCCAAGCTCGCTCAGCAGGCTGGCACGAGCTGCCCGCCGCCAGGGCCATGCTAAGAAATCATTATGGCATTTGTGGCCGTCCAGCTCCGGGGCTGAACTCGGTGTGTGCCGTGCTCCAGGGCAGATCCCCTGCCATGTGGCCAATTGGTCATTGTTTCTTCTTCTCTTGCCTCCCATTTGTTTGACTGACTGAATTAATGATTCTGGATGCACTAGCCCGGTCTTTTGGCTACCCTGTCTCTTATTCAATCACAGGACAAATCTGACCAGATTGGACTGGAGAAAGAGACTGGGACCCTTACCTTCAAGAAAATAGCACGAAACTAAGGGGTATGTGGGAGATTAGTGGGAGGTGGGCTAGAACTAAGGGGCTACGTGGGAGGTGGGGTAGAAACAAGGGGCTACGTGGGAGATTAGTGAGAGGTGGGGTGGGACATCACACCAACTTCTTTAGATAGTACTTTATGTGTAAAAGTAACCTCGTGTGACTCATTTGAGCCCAGAAGAATCCATTCCCTTACACTCATGTTAAGCTGGTAGGTGCTAAGCATTTGAGAACTGTATCGGAAGGGGAAGATACTGGTGACATTTCTTTAGCCAGGCAGTTTCTGTGGCCACTTGCATGACACCCCCAACACTACCAGGAGCACAGTAGGACTGGCACCAGCAAAGCCTCAATCCCTCAGAGGGATGTAGCTCTAGTGGCCTGGAAAAATGAGAAGCATCTATTTCACAGGTACTAGCATGTACTTTGGTGGCCTTCTAAAGCTTTGAACTAGCACCTACTTTGGTGGCCTTCTAATGCCTAGCACATATTTTGGTGGCCTTCCAAAGCTTTGGTTCCACATAGATTCCAAAGCACCACTCTAGAACTGCTGTCCTGGTGAGACATGGTTCAAGACAGACTGTCCAACCTTAGATGCAGCAACACCAGCAGCAGTCTGATGTTGGTTACGGAAAGCACCGCTGGATCAAGTGTAAGAGCAGACCTGAAGACACCTGCTGTACCCTTCCTCAACCTTCTCATAAAAACAGTAACGTGTCTCACAGAATGCTCCGTTATTTTACAGCAATGTAGTAGGAAACTCATTTCCAGTTCAGTTGTGGACAGAACACTAAGAGGTAAAATATCAGTGCTGGAAGGAGTAAGGAAGGAGCAGCCAGGTTCCTGGGTCAGACAAATTTGTTCCTGTCAAGACGTACGTTTGAACTTTGAGCAGGTCTGTGCCTTAGATGAGTAGCTCGTTACCGAGGTGCATTCTGCGCTGTAAAATGAGCCCTGACTTCCAGTTACCCAGAGATGTGGCGACAAATAAAGCGAATCAATTTAACACATAAAATAAAAATATGAGGCTGAACAGCTCAGACTAATGTCCTCTGAGGAAGAAAAGCAAAGACACTGACAAAGCTGAAGACAGAGTTTGCATTTGGTCATTTCTCAGAAGCAGAGCGACGAGTCAGCACCAAAGCACGAGGTGATAAAGGCACCGATCTCCTCTGTATGTGTTTGCTCCCCGTAGCAGATGCTACTCAGGATTATCACAATGGGCTGCTACAGGCTTGGAGACCGCTTTGGATGTGCAAACCTCTTCCCTCACACCATCCACTGCGTCTGTTCCAGACACATTTCTGTTGGACTCCCACTCCACATCTACTCAGCATGTCCTTCTAGCTTAGTGAGGTCACAGTCCTCTCTTGATCGGGCTACTGACAGGTTCCCTCATCCCAAAAGTGCTGTAACTTACGAGGCCGAAGGGGTTGGTAGGTGGGTTTGTGTTTATAGAGAGATATGTTGGTTTTCAGATGGAAAAGGCCAACAGAGTAAGAGCAGGTGGCAGCTCCACTGGCAATCCAGAAGCTGGTGCATTTTGTCAGAAGAAGACAAGGCTGTTGAAAATGCACTTGGTACTTGCTCCCTGTCCTGGCGTTAGGTGTCTTGGCAACGCAAGACCGAGGAAGGAGGCAGCAGGAGCAGCATCGCTCCTTGGGGAAGGCTCTTAGAAGCTGGCAGAGACTCCAGCGTGCAGCCCACAGAAACTGTTGAAACCACCAAAACACAAGGCTGTCGACGCACGCGCTGGCTGCTTGAGTATTTAAACGCAGTAGAAACCGAGCTACAAAGAGCTGTAGACTCCAGCCTCAACCCCGTTCAAATCTAAGGTACTCAGCTTTCACGAGAGATATTTTAACAAAACCCAAACAACAGACACCAAAAAAGAACCCAATGTTTTGTACAAGCACAGAGGAAAGTAGTGCAAGACTCCTTCTGCAATTCCCTTCTGCGCGTGGTTGCCAGGATTATAGATCACGGCTTCGTAAAGGGAACGTCTGAGAGGGGAAGGACGCAGCAAACGGAAGGGACGGCCACGGCTGACTCTTCATGAACAGACTCAAGGACAACTTAAATCCTTAACTCTAGCGATGGGGGACCAGGGATCGCCGACACTGCGGTGGGAAGCAGCAGTTATGACAAGCTCCTCCAGCCACGCACTTCCGGGACACGGTGTGCCAATCATCCCGTGCGTTCAAGGAGGGACAGCCTTCAGGAAGAAATGGAATGTTCCCACACTTAACACTCCAAGTCACACATGTTCTAATCTGTGTCACCCGCTCTGATCTATATCATCCGCTCTAATCTACATCACCAGCTCTAATCTACAACACCCACTCTAATCTACATCTCCCGCTCTAATCTACATCACCCGCTCTAATCTACATCACCCACTCTGATCTATAACACCCGCTCCGATCTATATCACCCGTTCCGATCTATATCACCTGCCCTAATATACATCACCCGCTCTAATCTACGTCACCCGCTCTAATCTACAACACCCGCTCTAATCTATAACACCCGCTCTAATCTACATCACCCGCTCTAATCTATATCCACCCGCTCTAATCTCTATCCCCTGCTCTAATCTCTATCATCTGCTCTAATTTCTATCACCTGCTCTAATCTCTATCACCTGCTCTATCTTTAACACCTGCCAACAGGAAAACACGGTGTAACCTGGTATCTTTTGGCAGTTGAAACTGGCCTTGGCGCAGGGTAAGAGCTGTAGTTCTGCAAAGCCCTTGCCCGGGTCAAGGTGTACGTGCCACTAAACCTGCCCGGTACCAATTACCCTGCCACTGGTTTCACAACACACTCGTGTTGCATGACCAGGACATGTTGACATGTAAGTTCACGTGGCTCACGGGGATTACATCGACCTGAGTTTCTCAGGAACTACATTTTTATATCTATTAGAAAAAAAACCCAATGCTGTTCAGTAATTCCTAAGAGATTCAAAGCTGCCTTGTCCTGCAGCCACGGGAATGATGTGCATCCAGCTCAACAACAAGGCTCTGTGCAATCAGCACATTTGGGTATCAAACCATTTATCATCAAGCCCAAAGGCAAACAAAAAATTAAAAAGCACCTCAAAAAGTACCTCAACTAATTAGAACGATCCAGGAAGAATCAGAAACTCAAATGTCCCAAAAGCAATAACAAACAGCTATTTTGATGGTGAACGTTGTTTGGTGAAAATCATTATGCAAGTGTTATCACAGTTTATCAGCCCCCGACGTGCCGTGTGCCTTTGTGTGCTCAGACAAGAACAGGAGGCAGCCAAGGAGAGGACTGGATCTGGAAGAATAGTCCGTGACGGGAAGTGGTGTGTGCTGTTTTGTAACACGCGCTTCTCCATCACCAAGAGCACCGTGCCACGTACATCGGGGTAACGGGGTGGCCGGGGCATCAGGCCAGCCGGAAACATTAGCTCGTTCTACAGATGCCAGGGTGAATCTTGGTTGAATACAAACCCAGCAAACCTGCTGACAGAGCACCCTAATCCCTCATCCAAGGTATCAATGAATAGATTGAACAGGACTGGTCCCAGCACCGACCCCTGGGGCACTCCACTAGGTACAGGCCTCCAACTAGACCCTGCCCCACTGACCACCACTCTCTGACTTCTATCCCGCAGCCAGTTCACCATCCACCTCACTACCCGATCATCTAGACCACACTGTCCCAGTCTGGCTGCGAGGATGCTGTGGGAGACTGGTTTCGTTAGCACTTACATCCTCTATCACTTCTAATGTTGAAGTTTTCATTCGTGGTGCAAAATCGCTAGACCAGCAGATCCATAGAGCGTCCCCGTAACAGAACAGAGGCTTCAGGTCACACTACAAGTTAAGCCACTGAAAGACAACATTTTGATGCAAAGGTCAACGGTGCCTTTTGCTGTTTCTCCAGCCCTTCATTTACTGGGGTTCAGCTGACCCCTCTGATATTAGGGCTGACTCACTGTTTGTCACGGCAGATCTCTAAAACCGTGGTACGAGGACGTGCTAACTCTGCTCATGATGCTTTCAGCACAGATCAGCAAAATCCTAGGAGAACACACAATCTCACAGAAGTCAAGAGACATCAGATTAGCTTAGACTCAACAGCCATAGGTGCAACTCAACAGCATCTCAAGAGAGTTTCCCGTGCATGCCTCAGTTTTAAGTTTCTCTTTATCCTAGATGCTGTCCACCAGCAAAGCCACCCATGAAACAGAGCTGTATTGAATGGGTAGGCTTCCTCCTGTGAAGGAAGCAAGCACCAGCTTAGCTCAGCAGGTGAGCAGAAACCCCACACGCTGTGTCAGTTCTGCCCGTGAGCCTGGCAGTAAGAAATGTGTGAGTGACTTTCAAAGTGATTTTATTGAAGACATTCACTTTTTCACACCTTGAAACCACTCCAGTTCTTTAGCTGCAGGAAGAACCACATGCTCTTCACTCATTGCATGCTCTGCGCAAGAGATACTAATCCACCCCTCCTACTTATAAAGGGTTACAGGTGAGATTTCCCAGTGCACTTTCTTATAGAATCATTAGGGATTGGAAGGGACCTCAAAAGATCATCCAGTCCAATCCCCCTGCCACAGCAGCATCACCCAGACCAGGTCACACAGTCAGTCTGGGTTAGAAGGGACCGCAGGATCATCCAGTTCCAACTCCACTACCATGGGCAAGGACACCCCTCCCTAGATCAGGCTGGCCAGAGCCCCATCCAGCCTGGCCTTAAACACCTCCAGGGATGGGGCCTCTACCACCTCCTTGGGCAACCCATTCCAGGCTCTCACCACCCTCATGGTGAAGAACTTCCTCCTCACATCCACTCTAAATCTACCCATCTCCAGCTTTGCTCCAGGTGATCCCAAAGATGGGTTGTTCATCTTACTCTGAAGAGGAACTCTAGCTCTGACAACACACACAGACACACAGAGAGAGGATCTGAAATGCCTGAACTTTTTAGTTATTCTGCACACCAGGAATTTCTTGCTGGAAGCCCTCTTTATGCTAATCACTTTCTTTACAAATAAGATCTCAACTGAACGGAAAACCTTGAAACTCCCACTTGAAAAGAATGAATTAAAAAGAGTGAAGGGTGTACCAGCTACAAGAAGCAGGAGGAACAAGACGCAACATCTTTAACGTTAAACACAAGGCACTGCTCCTCTACAAAGGAGTACATGTGGAGAGAAAACCAGAAGAGAGCCCTTCTCCTGCCGGTATTTCTGTAGGTGTCTGAGGGGTGGATTTCAAGAGGAAGGGCACAGTCTCTTTTTGGTGGTGCCCAGTGGGTGAAAGCTGGAACACAAGAAGTTCCACCTCATCACAAGTTAATACATCTTCACGTTAAGGGTGACAGAGCACGTGAACAGGCTGCCCAGAGAGGTGGTGGAGTCTCCTTCTGCTGGAGACTTTCAAAATCCACCTGAACATGTTCCTGTGTGTCCTGAACTAGGTGACCTTGCTTTGGCAGGGGGACTAGATGGTCTTTTGAGGTATCTTCCAACCCCTAACATTCTATGATCTCCATGATTCTACAGTGGAACGCCTGGATTTTGCTTTGTTGAACAATTGCTGACTGGCTCAACAGCTTCTGCTTGTAGAAGTGACTCAGTAAACAAAAATCCCTTCATTGCTTGGTGAGCAGTGGGCTCAGCCCTTCACCTAACTTCTCCTTATCTGGGCACCCAGACTCGTATCAAAGGACTTGTGCTATCTGCCTCGCTCCCTCACACCAGGCTTTTCTCTGAGCTCCAGAAGTTCCAACACACGTGAGAGCAGTGGCTTTTAAGAGGCTCAGCAAATCCACTGGCCATGCTGTCTACCTTCCACGTTCCTTCCGTCAGCTAAACCAGAGGATGAGCACTGCCAGTCCCTCTTGGTTTTCAGCCCTGCTCCGTCACAGCTGTTCACCAAAAACACAACCTAGGGGAGGCTCATGAAGAATATTTACAATATTTTCTGCTTTAATTAGTATTTACGAGCAAGACTGGAAGAACCACGTCTCGGTAATTCATGAAGAACACAGACACGCTCATGCTGTGCCAGCCAGCTCCAGATTGGTGTCACTGGAACGCAGTGCGAACGTGTGTGTCTGACTCTTAGAACCATCCAAGACGTGACACCAAAGTTGACTGCATGAGCAGCCCTGTCACCTGTGGAAATGCTTCACTTCAGAGACGTTATGGAAGAGCCTTCACCACAGACTCCTTTAGGTTGGAAAAAACCTTCAAGGTCATCAAGTCCAACCATTAACTCCACTGCCAAACCACGGCCCTAGGCGTCAGGTCTCTCTGGGGATGGTGGTTCAACTCCCTCCCTGGGCAGCCTGTTCCAAGGCCTTTCTAGGAAGTTCAACCTAAACATGAAGGAATTGTCCATTCTGCGTCTGTAGGGGCCCGAGGACAGTAACATCAAGATCTGAGATGTCCACTGTGTGGAATTCATGTGTTAAACAGGGTGTCGGACCCTCAGAACTCGAGGTCCCAGTGTTTTAACATCCTGGAAAAGTTCAACTCTCTGCCATTTCTGGTCCGTGGTCCTACAAAAAGGGTGAATTATGAGCTGGGCTAAGTGTAATGTGGGGGTTACTTGATACAGGTTGCTAACTAGGTTGGACTGGATGATCTCAGGTTGGACTGGATGATCTTTAAGGTCTTTTCCAACCTTATCATTACTGTGATACTGTGATGGGAGAAGAGTTGTCAATGTTTTCCTCACTCACTGGTTTCTGTAATATTTCTGTAGCTCAGTTAGCAAGTGAAAACCACTCTCTGTCACTGCCTGACGGCACAAAGCTCAGGCAGAGTGCTGAAACACCGCACAGCTCTCCCAGCTTTCTTTGTCCTTCTCAGGAAAAAGTTGTGTTTATGCAGAAAAAATTAGCTCTGACTGCAAATTGTTCCAAATGCGTGAGCGCAATGAAAATGGCTGTTGACCTACCAACAGGCACTTGTGTTTGAGCAGCTGGGTCTGGAACAGTAAGTGCAGCGCAAACTTTTCCTATTTACCTCTTTCTCCCACTCAATCACTTTTTAAATTATTTTTACATTATTTTTTAAATGATTAAGCACTTTTTTCAGTAATTAATATCTGGTCACTGTGGCTCTTCTGTTGGTGATTCTGCACTGCAACAGCACAGAAAAAGTTAACCCTCCTCAAAACAGCCGCGGAGCTCAACCAGCGTGCAGGATGTCCTCCGATGCCCACAGGTCTCAAACAGAAGCCTTTCACGTTTACGCTGTCTGTAGGGGTTCGCAGGCACTTGTATGTGCAAGAGGAGCTCATTGCTCCACAGGAAATCAATCCAGGTCACCACAGGAAACACAAACCTTTCACTTTGGTCGGTGCAGCTCCACAAAGAAGGAGGAAAACACCAGCTCACCCAACAGCACTTCTTAAATATTTCTACCACCTGCACGCAACAGTTTTGACTCTGCAATTTCACACGTGCATCAAAACCAGACAGATTGGTTCCTCCCCTCACATACATGTGTGGAATTAATCCTCTCTTCACTATAGGTTCCACATCAACCTGAGAAGGAACTTCTTCACAGTGAGGGTGACAGAGCACTGGAACAGGCTGCCCAGGGGGGTTGTGGAGTCTCCCTCACTGGAGATGTTCAAGACCCGACTGGATGTGTTCCTGTGTGACTTGGTCTGGGTGATCCTGCTCTGGCAGGGGGATTGGACCGGATGATCTTTCGAGGTCCCTTCCAATCCCCAGTGATTCTATGATTCTATGTGTCTTCCAGAGATTCACAGATACTGCAAGGTTTCCAGGTTTTTAACTTAAACCTGCAGGTAAATTGACCTTTTTTTATGCAGTTTGCCCTGCGAAGGGTGTGAGAACCATTAAGAACCAAACTGCGGTTGTATCACAAAGCAGCCGGCACGAATCCCTCCGTTACACAACCATCTCACACCCCGGTAAACAATTCTGCCCACAAAAGGAACAGGCAGCAGACCACAGCCAGGGCCACCTTTTAGCTGAAGGTGGCTGATCCACAGAGGCTGGTCAGGAACATCTTCCCCTTTGCTGAAGCCGCTGTCTTTCAGGTCTCCAAATGGCCACACAACGCCCCTAATCTGGGAACAGGTATTTGTGCTCATGGTGGAGAATGAGATCTAGTAAAACACTCCTTCTACTTTAGAGAAAAACCCAGTTGAGGGACATAATCAGAAATGTGTCTGGTGCTGCTTTTTTAGAGCATCGTTTACTCGTTGCTTGGTGGGGAACATGTGCTGGAAGACAGTTTGATGTTTAAGTGGGGCTTGACTCAGCTCTCAGGAAAACAAGCTCACGGCACTTCATCAAGTCCTTTTAGGGATTAGTGTGTATCAAACGCATCCTTATTTGCATCTCAAGTCACCTAAAAGAAACTGCTGTCAGCACTTCGAAGTGGATGAAGGCAGACGCTCGGTTCTGAATCGAGGTATCGGACTTGGGGGGAGAACACCCGCACAAGGAAGGAAGATGGGGAGTCACAACAGCAACAGCAACCTGCTGTTGTTCCCTCCCGCCGTGACACGGTTTCTCCTACCCGCGGAAGATGCTGATAACGGGGTGTTCTCCATAGGACCAAAACCCACAGAATTGCCTCAAAAGAGCCAAATTAAGGGCTCAAAGCCAATAAATGCTGCAAATTAGAGTGTCTGTTCATCTGGTAGCCCACAAATTTTATCGCAGGAGCCCTGTCTCACTTAAGGGAGTGAAAGAACCGTGCCCAGCAAATGCACTGAAGAGCAGGAAGAAGAGAGCCGGTACCCGTAGCGTCCCCTTGCCCTTTCTTTCTTCCTAACGTAACCTGAAAAGCCTGAGGAGAACAGTGTCATCCTGAAGCAAGAGAACAGGCTTCATTTCATGGAGATCCAGCTTGCACAACCTGCTTTGCAGAGTCTAAACACTCTTAACCACTAGAGGTGTTGCCCCAAAACTTGACACAGCACCATCACGTCGGCAGCTGAGGTTCAGTCCGTTGTTCGGCAGAGCGTGTTTCTGACTTTCCCCTGCCCCAGCCACCCTCTTGCAAACTGGAAGAAAAGCCTCCACCTTGTCTAAAAGTGGCTCTTCAAAAACACCTCCTTACATGTGAGTGACAAGTGTCCTCATGGAAACGAGCGTTTCCATATCCAGCACCGTGTGAGCGCTGCGTAATCGCTAGGACGTGAGCTGCAGCCAGCGCGAGGACGACGCAACGGAGCACTGAACATCTGCTCGTTTGTGGGGTGCTGCAGGATGAACGAGACGAGCTTGGGCAGCAACGGGGTGTCATTACACAATTAGCAGCCACCACGTGCACTTGCACATGAGGAGGCCAAACGGGTGGTGCAGCCAACACCCGAATGTTGGTGTCTTCCCGAGTTGAACGTTCGCCTTTACGACGTTAGAGGTGCAATTAACCCTCCGGTTGACACCTGAAGTGCCTTGCATGGCTAGAAACCTGCAAGCTGCAGAATGTGGGCCCACTACCCGACCACACCGATCGCCCGACACCGCGCCGGGGCCAGCGAAACAGCAAGCCAAGGGAACGGCACCGCCTGAGGTCCGCTCCGCACGCGCTGCAGAAAAGTTTAGTTTCAAAAGAATTTCTCTACAGAAAGGGAAGAGGATCTGGCAAGAGTTTGACATTGCTTAAGGCGTGCACAGGTGGATGGAGCTGCAGGCCAGGTCAAAGGAAAGAAGAGATTTATGTTATGTGCAAAGAAAAGGGCAGAAGAAAAATAGCCGGTCGGGCTGGGCTGCACTGAAGTGGAGGAAACAGCTGTTCATACAGGGAAGGAATGGTCAGGTAAGGCAGGTTGGAAATAATAATCACAGGGCCATCTGCTGCCCTGGGACTTTGCACCCTCAAGGCATGAAACAAATTTTGTCTTCTAGGAGCTCAAGCAGTGTGGCTGTTGCAAGCCTGTCGGGTAAACAAAGCCTGTGCAGGGCATTAAAGTTAGATGAGCTCCACGCAAAAGTTGCTCAACTCCTTGAGCTCACAACAGTCGAGTCAAAAAACACCAGAGTCCTTCTTCTACTAAATGTTCTATTTGAACCAAGTGATCACAGAAGAAGTACCCTTCATTATGGTGCCACTGCTGTTTCCAGCAGACGTGGAAGAACTAACAGTGATGCATCTTGCCATTTCCAGGAGAAGATCAGTCCTCACACTGGTGCCAACTCCCCATTTCCACCAGGAGAAGATCAGTCCTCACACTGGTGCCAACTCCCCATTTTCACCAGGACTTGTTTTGAATCATTTTGACAAAAAGTTTGTAGTAGTTGGCATCCATGGTAGGGCTATTTCCTTGACATTCATCAGGCTTCAGCAGGCAGCGCAGAAGCTGTGCTACGAGAGAAAACCATTTTCTGGGTGAATTACTGTTTCCATCCAGGTGACACAATATTTGCTAGTGTCTTGAGAAGAACGAGAATGCATCTCTGTACCTGTGTGTAGCTCTGGAAGGTGGTTCTGAGACCAGCTTCCCAGAATCACAGAGTCACTAGGGATTGGAAGGGACCTTGAAAGATCATCCAGTCCAACCCTCCTGCCACAGCAGGATCACCTACAGCAAGTCACATCCAGGTGGGTCTTGAATGTCTCCAGAGAAGGAGACTCCACAACCAGCTTCCCTGGTAGGCAAGCAGTCCACTGCGGGAAGAACACAGGAGAGACTCCAGAACTTTCTTAGTGTCTTGGAGGGATCACGACCTGGACAACCAGCCTCCAGCAATGAAAAACCTCCCGAGCTGTCTGCCACATCCGCTCTTTTACTTGAGTGGTCTATTAAAGCATCAGGAGGCTGAACAACAGCTGAGAGCTCAAGTATCTGCAGCCCCTAGTTTTGCCTCCTCCTTGTGCTCAGTTGGAGAGGTGAAGAGCATCAGGCAGCAAGGGCAAAGAGAAGAGAAAGGGCAGTAGGGAACTTGCAAAGAGCAGGCTTTTGGGTGCTGTTCCTGCCATCAGTGACAAGAGGTGGGTCTCACCCCTTGCTCGTCAAAACACGTGTAAGACTGTCTTGACCCAGCAGTCAGCTGATCACAGCAGCTCCGACGTGCAGGGTATCGTCCACGACCACTGTTTCCAACGTTGCTCCCACAGCACTATTCACTCAAAAGTCAGCCTGCAACACTAAGGTTCATTTTAAGTTGTCATTGAAGTGAAAGCAGACGTTGCCTGTGCCACTGGTACCCTGATAACTGCTCTCCTGGTTTTAATTGTGTTGCTTTGGGTCTCTTGGAGTATCTGCCTGTTGTGTGTGAAGGATCAGAGGTCATCCCACAACTGGAGGGGGAGGGACTGTTTAGGATGTTGGGTAGCGACAGGACTAGGGGGAATGGAGCAAAGCTGGAGAGGGGTAGATTTAGAGTGGATGCGAGGAAGAAGGTCTTCAGCGTGAGAGTGGTGAGAGCCTGGAATGGGTTGCCCAGGGAGGTGGTTGGGGCCCCATCCTTGGAGGTGTTTAAGGCCAGGCTGGATGGGGCTCTGGCCAGCCTGGTCTAGGGTGGGGTGTCCCTGCCTGTGCTGGAGGGGTTGGAACTGGATGATCCCGTGGTCCCTTCCAACTCTGAGTGATCCTGATTCTATAGCTTCTCCAGTGAAAAGATCCTGCTGTGGCAGGATTGGACTGGATGATCTTTCGAGGTCCCTTCCAGTCCCTGATGATTCTATGGTTCTAACTGCCTACCTGCTTGAGCAGCACTGCTACAGTGAGAGCTGGGTCTCCTCGTGAGTAATAAAAGAAATGGAAGAAGACATCTTCTTGAGCCTCAAGGGCCCTTGTGACTACCCTCCATAAATACACTTGCATTGGCTAGATGGAAATCATGGTTGTTAGTCCACAGATCACACTGAAACATGTCCATCCATTCTCCAGCTTCGCTGGAAAGATGCTAAGAGAGCAGCCTTCAGGGCAGGGGGCTCAAAATGAACCGCAGACAGAGATGACCTTGCACCCAGCTTCCCTGCTGTTTGCAGCCATCACTTGGACATGGCACTTTGCAAGCAATGCAGCACGAAGTGCAGCTGAAAAGGAAAAGTGTTCAACTTAGTTTATTTATTTGAGTTGACCTGCTGTGGGATGCAGAGGGACAGAGAGAAATGAAGGAAGGAAGCGGCAGTGACCTTGCCTTCACGAAGATCAGATTCTACTGGAACAATAGCCAGCTTTGCTCTAAGGAAACCTGCAGCTGCTGCGTCTCACCAATGCTAATGACTGTCATTATGGCCATTTGTGAAAATAAGCCAAATTTGAGATGAAGGGAAGTAGCTGGAACAGAGAGATTTCTGATATAATCCTAGCATGCCAAAGTCAAGACAAAACGTCACCTCAGTACCGCGCTTAGCGACCGCCGCTGAAACCGCGCGGAACGCAGCTCGGAGGAACGCTTCCTCCGTTGTGGTGCCAGAGAGTCAACAACGCAGCAGAACACAAGGCAGCAGTGCAGGTTTAGGGAATCATGTTGGTTCTGGTGTTTTGTGGGGACAGAGGTTTGTTTTGGGGTTTTTTGGTCAACATCACTCAACGTACCTACTGATTGAGCTTCTGGACAGATAGCTCTCACTCAGAGTAGCTCTGCAAGTTGGCTGACACTGTGTAGACCAAACACCCAAAGTAGGTAGATCAAACACCCTAAGTCAGAAATAACTGTGCACACGATGCACCCGCCAGGCTGCGTTCCGATCACGGTAAGTGGGGCGTCTCTCCAATTGGGAAACCCACCGCAGCCCCGCTGGGAAAAGTCACTCTGTGCCACAGTCACAGCCCAGGTTTATCATTAGCTGTGACAGGGTGTATAAATGTTGGAGCCTTGTAAACCATGTTCCTTGAGGAACAACGTTCCGGACAGTGCTCAAGCTGGAGCCAGAGGCTAAGCCAAAGGCAAAACAAACTGCACTGGGCATATTTCATACAGATTTCCTGCTTCTCTTAAAAACAAAGTAGAGCAGATGTTTACTTCATCGCAAGAGAACGTAGCTGGGAGAAAACTCTACAAAATAGTGACTGGAGCTACCAACAGTATTTTTACTCGTTAGATTGGACTCAGTGATCCCAGAGGTCTTTTCCAACAGAGTGATTCTATGATTCCCAACATAAACCTTGGGAAAGGTGCTTCCCTTTTCCATACAGGCTAATCCACTGCCCTTGTGCTTCTGGTTGGGAAGCGACAACTGTTGAGATGAGAAATGAAAACTTCTAAAATTCCTGACATATAGAATCACAGAATCATTAGGGGTTGGAAGGGACCCTGAGAGATCATCTAGTCCAATCCCGCTGCCACAGCAGGACCACTGGAGAAGTTATGGAAGCAGAACCACCCAGGGTTGGAAGGGACCACCTGACCATCCAGTTCCATATCCCAGTTATTTCTACTAGAATGTGTTGTAATAAGCCAACGATAACTGCTGCTCAGAAGTTCAGGCAGCTACAAGGTGAAAATCCAAACACACAGCGTCAATTAAAACTTTTCCCCCATTTTGTTCCACTTTTACACCATCGGGCTTTCATATTAAAAGTGACACTTAAGGTGAGTCCACTTGGAATCCAAACCAAACCAATGCTTCCCTTTTAAGAACAGTAATTATTAGAATTTTAAAAATAATTGGTCAAGTGAGGACTGAAGCTTCTTCAATTTTGATATATGGTCATATTTTCATTCACTCCTAAAATATAAAGGCAGACACACGCAGAGAATGGTAGATCTAACAACTACCCCAGAAGTCTGAGTAATACATTGCTAGGTGGCAATATTTGAACAACAGATTCAGTTTTAGGTCAGTCTCAGACATCTTTATGGTCAAATATCCTACCTTTAGTTTGCCTGTGATGAGTCCTGTAAAGAAAAAGTATTTCATAGAATCACAGAATCATTAGGGATTGGAAGGGACCTCAAAAGATCATCCAGTCCAATCCCCCTGACACATCAGGGTCACTTCACTGGAGAAGTTATGGAATCAGGATCACTCAGGGTTGGAAAGGACCACAGGATCATCCAGTTTCAACCCCCCCACCAAGGGCAGGGACACCCCACCCTAGACCAGGCTGGCCAGAGCCTCATCCAGCCTGGCCTTAAACACCTCCAGGGATGGGGCCCCAACCAAGTTAATGCAGGTGCCCAATATTCTGTTTTGCACCTTTTGACTACAACCCAAAGATTCATTTGAAGTTATTGTTCAACTTCAAGGCACAAAATATTTGTGCCACTACTAACTGTGATTTTCTAATTCAAATTAATCAATCAATATTTTTACATTTAAATTAATCATACCCCAAAAAATAACCAAAGTAGTATCACTTTTGAGGGATGATTCCTCCCAGCTCTGAATTACTGCGTTGGACTAGTGACCTTCCCTGAAGGATCTCTTAACAATTAGTGTCTTGGCTAATTCTCATTTATGTCTTTTGCAGCAACAATAGTGAAAACATCTGACACTCGTTATCGATACTTCTGGGCTCACAGGCTCAGGCCACCTGCAGAGGTGGTTGAGTCGCCGTCCCCAGAGGTGTTCAAGGTTAGGCTGGATGAGGTGCTGAGTGGCATGATCTAGATGTTAGACGTTAGGATTACTGAGTTTATCTGGATTTAGGTTGGACTGGGTGATCTTCAAGGTCTTTTCCAACCTCATCATTACTGTGATACTGTGATCATTGTGTCTCTGCCGCTAACGCATCCATGCAGCCCCTGCCATATGGCAGCAAGTAATAAGGAACAACTCTGACAGTTTAGAAAAATCATGTCTCTAAATTCAAAACAGCAAAGGATGAGTATTTCGTAGGATGCTCCCTACTTCTGGCCCGTGCTGCTGTGGTGAGGATTAATCCTGACGTGCGTGGGAACACAGCAAGTCATATCGCCTCGTTCCTCGGTTTTTAGTTTAATTGAGTCACTGGTTCATCTCTGTGTGATTTGTGACGTGTTGCTCTGAAACCCTAGGAACAAACCAGCTTTCAAACAGAGTCCTAACAGTGGAGAACTGGGAGAAGAGCATGACCCATCTGACATATTGCTCTGAAACCCCAGGAACAAACCAGCTTTCAAACAGAGGGGGTGGAAGGCTGTGCACACCACACCTTCAGTAGCCTTTTCTGGTGAACACGGTTACAAGCAGAAGAGGAGACAGTACAACAGATGACAGCTACAGCCACCTGAGCTTGACTTGCTGCTGCACGTGAACAGGATCTCCAGTCTTGCTTTTCCAGAAGACAGCCAGATGTGGCTCATGGCACAGACAGGACCACTCTACGTGTCGGTAAGGCTAGAGGCCACTGGGATCAACAGCCCCACTGTGCGCACCAGTTCTGGCTCCTCACAAACAGCTTCTCAAGAAGCTGGAATACAAATTCACTAACAAATTAACACAGGTGCAAATTATGCTGTTGTCAAATTACTCACCTCTGTCATCTTGGCAAGTGAATTTGAACACACATCTCAAGTGTTTATTCTGTTTATAGCAGAAAGCCATCTTGTCTCTTACCGTTTCCTGGGTCGGAGCAGGCAGGACACTCCTGAGAAGCATCTACCGCGAGTTTCCTGCAAGGAATTTTGTGGTGGACTGGCAGCTGGGTGTGTTGATGCCACAATGGGTTCGTCTTCATCCTATTGTCATCTGAGGTTCCTCCATCCAGTCGGTAGCTCAGTTACCTTTTGTCTTACCCTACAGACCAGCGAGGAGACATTCAGCAGTGGTGCTCTTCAGCATTGTCTGACTGGGTTTGAACTTACTGGAAAGGTGGATGCTACTGAATGAGGCCCTTCTGGCAGCCTCAAGCTCAAGCAAAAGAATACCAAGTGCTGCCTATCTAATTATTTGCATATTCATCTCAGTTTGCACCCAAATGCATCAATCTGCAGGGGCAAAATCCACGTCTCCTCACCACAAAAGGTCTAACATATTGCAAACTCTCACACTGCAAAATGCAACGTGTCTTTGTGGGGAGAATCGCCATGGTTCGGCTTGCCTGGCGTGTCTGCGTCTACTAAAATACTTCCTGTTCCTTGGCTAGACCCTTGAATTCCCAGACATAAAAATATGTCTTGGGTTCTTTTCCCTGGCTTCTTGCTTTAATTAATTGTGGGGGTCTTGCAGTCTGCTCCCACTGAGAGAGAACAAGAGCAAATTTGGTAGCTCTCTGCAATATGACATCATTTGCAATGACTATATAGAATTTCTAGCCATGGCTAGTTGGGAAAATAGCCCATCACAGACCAGAGAATACCTTTGTTCACAAGCCCAAGCATTTTAACTGGTCTTGCTTAGGATTTGCTTCCAGATACCACCTTCATAATCACACTGACCCAAGGGGTTCCAACTGGCTGCTTGCTTCTGCCCTGAGGCTGCCCAGTTGGTTGTGCTGATACAACTGTCTGCAAGACCAGACTGTTGGACAAGAAAGTTGACCCAGGTTAAAAAGTCCTTTTTCTCTTTTCAATACTTATTTGCTTCGTTCACAAGCAGAGCTCCATAACCAGTGGTGCTGCCACAGCCGTACCAGTAACACGGGAAACCAGCAGCAGGGTGACTTCTTACTGGTCTGCCATCAGTAAGTACTTACTGGTCTGCACAGGTGTGTTTTTTAGTCTATCACTGCTCCTGACAAGTAGCAGAACAGCTTATGGGTGCTGGTGAAGCTGAGAATGAAGCCATGAACTTCTTCCCAGTGAGGGTGATGGAGCACTGGAACAGGCTGCCCAGGGGGGTTGCGGAGTCTCCTTCTCCAGAGATGTTTAAAACCCACCTGGATGTGTTCCTGTGCGACTTGGTCTGGGTGATCCTGCTGTGGCAGGGGGATGGGACTGGATGATCTTTTGAGGTCCCTTCCAACCCCTAATGATTCTATGAAAGGCAGCTAAAACAAGGCCACTGCAAACAGTGTGAAGGAATAGCCCCAGTTTTTTGTTGCAGTCCGTAACAATTACGTTGTATTAAAAGAAACAGCTGTAAATTAAACTTAACCACTATCCATTTCCTGCTGCTAAGGAGTCAGTGGGGTTCTTGGGGTGGTCTGGGGGCGGGGGGTGTGCGCACTCCTCTGCTGTGTTGTGTTGGTACCAATGATCTTGATCTAATTATTAGGCAGGAGAAGGGAGAAAAGCAAGATGAAGTTCAAAATTACAAGGCCAAAAGCACATATAATTAAGAGAGACACATAAATTAAGGGTTTAAGAACCAAGTCGTGAATATTCGTTTCAGATGAGAAATGGAAGCTTTCAGGGACTGGCACAGACTTCTAAGTTCTACAGATGTAGAAACATGGTTTTTAGGAATCTCAGAGGACACTTGATCTCAAACCTGGACGTAAAACTCCCCGTGTGTTTGTCCTCTGCTTAGCTGCACTGTTCGAATGCGCAGGATTTACGTTCTAAGGAATACATTTCCTCATCAGATTCACTACGGCAAAAATAACTTACTCAGCAGTTGCTTCTCTCTGCTACTTACATTTTAAATAAAGACAGGCCAGAAGGAAAGACAACTGTGCCTTCTCAATGCTCTTGGACTTCCTCAAATGAGCTGCTGCCAAGGCATTGTGTTCTAGTGTAGAATACAAATAGGATGCAAAGACCTCACGTGTAGGAATTTAGCACCAAACCAAGGAGAAGACAGTGATTTTATCATCAGGTGTCATCAGCTGCACCAGCTGCTCCATGGGCTCCTCTTTGTAAGACTCTATAGGCTTTTCTTTTCATTTCTTGCAATGCAGTTACAACTTCACATCACACCTTCTTTCTTAGAACTGCCTGTGCAGATACTTCTTGGATTCTAAACCACTGAAAACCATCCTTCAGTGCAGCCAAAAAGACAAATGAGCGCTGCGTGAAAAACCAGCGTCAGCCCAAAGGAGAACTGAACCCAGGACCAATCACTCAGACCTTCCTGCACATGAGAACCTGCTTGGACAAACAAACAATGGCAACTGCCAGCTGCTATTGATCACTTCTGTTATGTTCAGAGCAAATCTTAAATCACCGTCTCTTTGGAGAGAAAGAGAAAATTGAGATAGATACGGAACTGCCCAAGGCAGAAAGCCGCGTAATCGAGGGTCGTTCACGGAAACTTCGGGGCTGAAGGCAGCCAGCGGCTACGCAAGGTCCTGAGCCTTTGGGTGCCAGGACCCACGAATAACCTGTAGGAGTTCCACACCAGACAAATGCTGGAAAGCTTCATCACGAGCTGGAACTAGGAGTCTTGGGAAATCTGTGCCTGATCAGAGCAAGGACCAGTTTTCTTAGAGCAGATACGAAGTAAATGCCACGGAAAGTCACTTTCGGCAAACAAAATCAGGCAAGAGGTGTGTGGCAAAACACACAGCCCAGCTTACTTTTCTTGCTCAGAGTTTAAGGCTTTTCTTCAACTTCTTGGAAAATCTTTGAGGAGTTTACTTATTATACTTTCAACCAACTCAGCGTAGATGTCAGAGCGCACCAAGGAAATACTTCTGAATTTAAATACAATCTAAAAATACTCACCGCTTTTATTTACAATCCTTCTGAAGCTCTTAGGAAAATTCTCCAGATAAGCACTACATCCTCTGCAAAAGGGAGGTCTAGCCTTCTGCATTTCCTCTGTAGATTAAAACCCTGGTTTAATTCTCAGACCGTTACAGAAATTCCTCACAAAGAAGAAGAAGAAAACAAAGTTTAGGCAGTTTGCTGTCCCTACAGAAGGCCGGTTCAAAAGCTCACACACCCACACAGCAGGAATACAGCTCCAGCCTCTCTAGACTACTGGGATCTCGAGGAGAATTCAGCAGTGCCCTGTGTTCTCCACCCCAAAGTACCATGAGAAGACTGATGTACATATGGCACACCTGGATAGATAAGACACACACGTGAACTGTACGAGGCTGGTGCTCTAACCAGCACATCCCTGCTCTGAGCTGAAGGAAGGAGAAAGAAGTCTGTTTTGATTTCAGCTTTTACATGAATCTGAGCAATTTTCTGGCAAGTCAGGATGTGTCAACATATTTATGCTTTTAATTAATCTGCTTTCCTTCTCATTAACAAAGTATTTCACTTAAATCACTCAAAAAATAACCCCTTCACGTTTCCGCGTGCCGTTCTCCAGAAAGCCAAGAGGCCGGCGCGTTTCACTCGTGTGCCCTCACAGAAAGCTTGAGCTGAATCCACGGATCAATTTTTGCAATAAATTCAGTTCTAAATGTTTGTTTTCACCAAAACACATTTCAAGAGCAACATTTCCAAGATTTGTGTGCTGATGAAAGAGGAAACTAGATCTCACCAGGTTAGAACATCTGGCTAGTACAGAGTCAGTCTGTCCATAAACCCATCTCTTGGGGAAAAAACCAACCCGAAACAAGGTGTTCAAGGTCAGGCTGGATGAGGTGCTGAGTGGCAGGATCTAGATGGTAGATGTTAGGGTTACTGGGTTTATTTGGATCTAGGTTGGACTGGGTGATCCTTAAGGTCTTTTCCAACCTTCTCATTACTGTGATACCTTCATCCTTCCCACAAACGATCATTTAAAACTTCAACAGAAAAGTCATTTTTCCCGTGATCCACTCTTACTGTAGGGTTACTGGAAGAATTCGAGGTAATACTGGGCTTTATTTTGTCCTGCTCAGTTTTAGTCAGGAGTAAACACTCTGCCTGCCGGGATCACACAGGTTTTCCCCCAGAGGAAACGCGTTGCCCCACCAGACCTCCCTTGCAAGCCGGCAGCAGCAGCAGTACGCCGGGCTTGGTGGAACCGCTGACTAACGTATCACGCGCGTATTCACTCGCCTTCCAGGTCTGGCTGCTCAAAAAGCAGAGTGCTTTCTTCAGAGAAACTGGGAGCAAAAACATTCGTCGACCTTGAAACGGCAGCGCTGTTATTCTGCCCTGTATCGCTGTCATCTTGTGAACCCAATCTATTTTGGGTTCCACCAAAAACCTCTCTTGACTGAACTGCTAGAAATTCAAGGGGCCCCAGCTCAGACGCACGCTGCGCTCTGGCACCATTTGCCTGGTACATTTACAAACCTGTATGTTAAGAGGTCGTTCTTCCCCAAACTCCTTGGCAAGCACTGCAATCTCATGACAAGTGGAGAGATGCCTCGATCGCAGACGCGCAGCTACGCTCACACTTGAGATGGACATGATCCCGCAAAGCTTTTCCTTCAGTTTATCTCCAACAGGCAGGCTGCTGCCTGGATCCCGAATGATGCCCTACTTGTGGCACGCTGGCAGCTGTTTGACTAAGGTCACTGGGAAGATGCAGAGGTTTAACTGCCTGCTTGTTGCTCCTCTGGCACAGCGCTCTGAAGGTGTCCCACACTTGTGCATCTGCTGGCGGATCAACTAGTCCCTGCCAACAGCTTCTCCTCGGAAGTTCCGCACTCCTTTCTTTGCTTCTCACACCTGCTTTTGGGGTGTGTTGTAGACCTCGGTCTACCCATGGAGAGGGACTTTTTCCACCAAGACTCTAGAGATAGGACAAGAGGGTTCAAGCCAAAAGAGAGGATGTTTAGATTAGATCTGAGGAATAAATTCCTCCCTGTGAAGGTGCCGAGGCACTGAAACAGGTTGCCCGGGGAGGTTGTGGCTGCTCCATCCCTGGAAGCATTCAAGGCCAAGTTGGATGGGGCTCTGGGAAAGCTGGTCTGGTGAGCTATGTCCCTGACCATGGCAGGGAGGTAGGAACTAAATGATCTCTGAAGTCCCTTCCAACAAGGGTGACCTCATTAATGTCTATAAATACGTGAAGGGTGGGTGTCAGGAGGACGGAGCCAGGCTCTGCTCAGTGTCATCTAGTGATAGGACAAGGGGCACCAAGTGTGAGCTGGAACAGAGGAGGTTCCACATCAGTATGAGAAGGAACTTCTTCACAGTGAAGGTGATGGAGCACTGGAACAGGCTGGCCAGGTTGGTGGTGGAGTCTCCTTCTCTGGAGATGTTTACAGCCCACCTGGACACGACTGGATCTAGATGATCCTGCTGTGGCAGGGGAATTGGACTAAATGATCTTTTGAGGTCCCTTCTAATCCTTAATGTTCTGTGGCTGTGTCATTTCTGATGACAATACTCAATGCATAAGCAATGAGTAATATTCCACGTGCCTATTACCCCACCTTTACATTCACTGTTTGATTTCAAAGTTAAGACGATCGGTACCGCTCTAGTTTCCCAACATTAAATCACAGAATGTTTGAATTTACCAGCAGACTGTCCTGAACTAACAAACATCTGCACTCCTACTGAGGACTCTATAGGAAGAATGAGTCTTCTACAGGACTGCTTCTACAGCTATCCCTGACTAATCAAACACAGGTTGTGTCTGGCACACCAGTGCCTACTGGGTTGTAGTGATGCAGTGGTGATACACTGCACACACACACCGCACGTAGTGATAGAGGAATTTTGGGGCAGCTTTTGCCAAGCTGAGAAATGTAAGGCTGCTTTCTAGTTTGCTGAATGAAAACAGAGAATAGCAAGCTTCTGGCACATAGATGCTTTGATTGATGTAAATGATCAAAACAGAGGAGGAAGGCTGTCGATGCGTTGTTGACTTCACTGTATTGCAGCAGCCAAAATCCTCAAGTGCATGGATAATTGAGTAGTTTACCCAGAACACAGAGCAGGAGAGATAAATTGTGTGTACTTGAAAGGTTATTTCAATTCCTAAGCAAAAAAACCTCAAAGTCCTCCTTTTGAGGTACGTGAGCATGACACGTCGGAAGAGCAAGCACAAAGCAAAGCTTTGTGACTGCAGGTCACAGGGAGCCAGTACTTGGCTCCCTGACTTGTCCAGGTTTCTCCATTGCACTTTATTCCCCATTCTCCCTGTGTTCTAAGCACCCAAACCTTTCAAACACCCCTGTGTTAGTCAGGAGGTAACACAGAAAGGACCTGAAAGAAATGGAAGGCCATCCAGAACCGATTGCTCGGTACATCCCGAGGGTCTTTTCTCCCATGTGCCCCCCGAGCAAGGTTTTGTTTCACTACACATTTTTTGCCAGCACAATGACACGGCCAAACTGCTATTTTTAAACACGTAGCTAACCTTACCTTCTCCCTGGTTTAGGCACGTCTCCCATAGAATTGGATCCTAAAAGCAGACAAAGAACAGGACACTTGCAACAACACTGACGCAGAAAGAGCAAATGGAATCCACACCTTCAGGTCTTGCTCACTGCAAAAGAACACACATTATATTCTTCGTCCTGGAGGCTCACCAGTAGGAGAAAAACTCCTACAGTTGAACTATAGAAGTGAAGACTAGTTCCTTTCAGCTGCAGCTCAGAGTGCCAGTCTCTAAAGGGAGAGGTGTCACTTATGACATGCCTAGAGTATGTTATTTTTCACTCTGTTTGCAAGAATTAGTCTTCAGTAGCTTCTAAGAACTCTCAACGTAGGTACAACATCTACCATAGGGTCATGCATCCTAAAAAACTCTAAAAATTAGATTTGCATTAGCTTCAGCTGGGTGGTGCAAAGAAAACTCGTGCAAACTTGTCAAACAGTTTGATGAAGGCCTCTCAGGCTGCTCAGATGTCGCTGCATGTATTACATGTGCTAAATAAACCCAGGACACTGCCTGTTCCACAGCCATCTCCACATCAACTTCTGCAGCTGAACAGCAGCATTAACCAAATGAGCACTTGTGAAAAAACCTCACAGAAAGGTTTTCACTCCAGAACTACCCACCAAAGACACTGGTCTATGTGGAAAACTCCTGTAACACTGTGCACTCGTAAGAAATAGCACGAACAGTCCTGGTAGTTTATTTTTTCATCACTTCCAGAACCCCAGGCTTGGATCTACAGTCTGTAAAGCTTCCATCAGGCCCTGATGTATAGCTCAATGCTCTGCACTGATCATACCAACTAGATGGTGTTAACAGGCTGGTACCCAGGCAGGAGGGTGGGCAGCAGAGCCGTGAGCCAACTGCTGTAAAATACAAAGATTCATTCCCCCACCTTGTGGGCAACTGCTCAAACAACAACTTGCAGCAGCATCTCACCTGCGAGCGAGGGAGGCGCAGGGTCACCTGTGAAATGTCTCCCACAACTTCCGGCTACTCACAGCCACACTGAGAAAATCTTTGCCACTGTCTCAAAGCTTATTTCAATAACACGCCGTTTGCTCAATGCCACAAAATGTAAGAGACTGTGAATTGTTTTGGTGCTGCTCAGTGCTGCTAATGGATCACCCAAGGCTGGAGGGCTCTGTTCCAGTGTAAAGAGCGTCTTAACGTCGCACAGAAAATGTTGGCTAGCTGGGGGTTCAACTGAAAAGTTGCTCCAGAACCGTCCCCGTGACACCCCAGATTCAAAAAACCACGTGCAGTTGTTGCCCCTGTTTGTCAGAATGACGTTACCCCAGACAGACACTGTCTCTCGTTGTGCAGTTACACACCTTGGAAGACAGGCCACGATCTCCTTTGCTAACGTGCATCTTGAAAACTCCAAAATGGGTGCAAATTGCAGCACAGAGATGGGAAATGCTGAATCATACAATCACTCNTCTTTGTAGGCCCCCTTCAGATACTGAAAGGCCACAACAAGGTCTAATCTAATTCTGAAGTTGCTCCTATACTGGGCATATTCTTAGGGATTAGACAACAGACCCTCATTGCTCCCTAACTTCCCCAGAGCCAGATACACCAGTTGAAAAGCAGAAAGGGAACAGAGCAAGAAATTTGTCCAAGTCAGAGAGCAAAGCCTGGGTACTGTTTGCAGCTGAATGTAAAATGAGAGCAAAGGCAGACAGACACATGGTAAAATGGAACATCTGAGGAAAGCCTAGGAAGTGCACTGGAAACCTGCTAGCTCTCAACACCTTATTTTCAGGTCAGCAAAATGTGGCTGGCTCAGTTGGTGAAGTACAGGAGCCTCAGTTCCAGGGCTGTGGGTTTGAGCCCCATGCAGGACAGTGTATCTTGCTGCAAGAAGTTGAATTGCTAGGTTCAGCTAAAATGGATCTCTGCTTGTATTTTATCCTGCTCTGGCAGGAGGATCTTTCACGGTCCCTTCCAATCCTGAATGTCCTGTGATTCTGTGACAGTGTGAAATGGAATTCCTTAGCAAGTGATCTTTCATGTCCTCTTGAGTGCTTAACCCAAGTGGTGAAGGAGGTCATTCGTGATTTCTTCAGCTGCCACTTTCAGTGCCATCTACCAGTTCCAATTCTACTCTACAATTCAAGCCAGAAAGTTCACAAATGAAAATTAGTTAGTACAGCATTGAATCAAGACAAAGACTGGGAGTCAGAAACGTGTCCTCAGAAGGGTTTTCAGCTCCAATTCTCCACCTCAAAACAGGCACGTGGTACTATCTAAACATGCACTGAGTGTAAACTGAAATGAAACCTAATTTCAAGTATCAGTTATGAGGCAGTACTCACACAACTACCCCTTTACGTGCCTGAAACAATGATGAAGGAACTGCTGGGCTGTAAAAAGCTCTGCTGCAGTACCACAGGACTCAAATCTTTTCATTTAGTGCAAGTTGGCAAACCAACAGCACCTCCTGCATTTTAGAAACAGCATTTAAAATCGTAGTAAAAAAATTGCATATAAAAATTTATTGTCTTTTTTTAAAACATGGGCTCAAAATACATGTAACATCACTTGAAGTTTTTCCAGACCTTTGCAGAAAACACGTGACAACGGAGAATTAAAGCTTGTCTGGCATTTTTTCCATTGGAGCAAACAAGATTGAGAGATGCATGTACACAAACAGCAATAAACCCACGTCTCCAGATGTTCTCAGAGTTGTGCATTTGGCAGCTTAGTGTCCAACACCTTCAGCTTTCTAGTTTCAGTGAGCTCACAGGTACAGATTAAGAGTAGATTTACAGAATCCACCAGCTCTGCCTGCTTCTTTCACACATTCATTCCTACCCTGCTCCCGTGCAGCACTTTCTGTAACTAAGTAGGCAGAGAGGAAACTGTGTACACATCTTCCTCAATTCAAAAAGGATGCTCCCTAAAACAGTCTTGATATTTTGGAAAACATAACTACTTGTACTACAATTCCTCTGTAAACTATAAACTTTAAGTGCAAATCAGATAACCACTTTAGAGTCCATCCAGAAGAATTCCTGATGTGAAGAAGAGCAGAAGACTTTCTAAGTGAGAAGATATTTTAGCAGAAGCTGAAACCTTTAAAGAGTACTCTGAACAATGAAACCCTTAGTTCTACAAGCTGGTGCAGCTTCCTACAAAAAGTGCCTGCGGCTGCCAACTCTGAGGGAAGATGAGGCTCTCTTCATCAGCTTTTGTTGTCTTCTTGCTGCCTGGGCTTCCTGGATGGCACGGCAAATCCTCTGTGAAGGAGCATATTGAAAGAAAGAAAATTAAAGCATGAAATCTGCAGATTTCTTCTGTAAGATGCTCCTACAACTATTTAGTCCAAACGTTCAAATCTCGACACGCACTGGCTACTTTAAGTGAGATCTGTAATCTTTGGGTCACTAATAGTTGTAAGAAAAACGTGTCACAACTGCTTAGCATCAAAGCTATTGTCCATTATGCACACAGTGAGTAGATATAATACTGGCACAGTGAGAAATCTCTACTCTGAGGAAATGTCAATGAAATGTGTGTAAATGCCTAGGGGAAAAACAAAACCAAAATCCCAACCAAAAACATACCAGAGAAGCTTGAATGGTCATTTCGGTTCTGCCTGAGTAATTCCAGCCCTTAGCAAAAGCTCAAGTGCTTAAAAAGCTTATGAGGGCTTCTATGAGCCACAATTCCAATATAAGTGAAACTGGTTTATATAATAGTGCATGTTAAAATACAGAATAAATTGAACTGGGTGGAAAATCACACACACTGGGTGTGCTCCAAGTATTTCTAAGCCAGTGTTTTCACACCAGGTAAACCATTTACTGAGTTAGTCCAGGGATCTTGAGGCAATGAAGAGGTAGCAAAAGTCAAAGGTACTTTGAATCCTAGAAACCATAACAAACTGCAGCTAGTGCTGAAGAATTACTATTATCCCTTCATGAGTTTTAATGTATAAAACATAAGACTGTGTAACCTCCACCTTAAATCACAGTATCACAGTAATGATGAGGTTGGAAAAGACCTTAAAGATCATCCAGTGCAACCTAAATCCAAATAAATCATGCAATAATTATTTATTGATACAATAATATTATTGTATATACTCTCACAAATTGTATATTACTGTATACACTCTCACAAATGCTTAATACTATCTGATTGTCTTATTGTTCTTCTGGTTAGAACTAACTCTTCAACGTGAAATTATGGTAAAGAAAGAAAATAAAAACTAAAAAAATACAAATACACCTACCTGTGCTATAGCTGCATCCTGAAGCTGAACTGTTTTTACACATTCATGGCCTGCACTGTCCTTCCTTTGGAACATCCCATGATCCTGTTGCAGAGAGGGGAAAATAAGAAGTACTCCAGGTGGCTCATCAAGTAAAGGAAGCAGAATGGCTTCACTGCCAACTCTAGGTTAGATTTCTACATGGCCTCTGTCTAACCCAACTCATACTTCCAACGTGGCCCCACTGTTCACATTTAGAACCATAAATAAGTTAAGAGCACGTCTGGACCTGTAAACAGTTAAACGAAATGTTTACATGTTTTTTCTTACCAAAACTCTTAATTTTAAAACATTTGCTTCATAGGATGGGGAGCCTGTAAAGTCTTCAAACAAGTAATTCCAATCTGTGGTTAAATGGCCCAAGATTTCCACTTCTTTGACATATATCACTCTCCTGTTCAAAAAGAAAACAAGCTAGTACTCAGTTTCTCCCTAAGCCTAGAACTTTGCCAGAAAAACACAAAAACAGCATGAAGTAAATAGATCTGTTTGACAAAAACATATATATAAACAAAAAACAGGTAAGCAATTTGAGGGGAGAACAGCAATCCAGCTCAATTTAGCCAGATACCTAATGCCCACTCGAAGCCAAGACAAGCCCTTAGAAAGCCTCCCAAACTTCATACCTGTTGGTAATGATAAGGTTTGCTCTTCTGCCTCTTGGAAGTGCACAGTGGCATTGATATCTCTCATTTTCCAGTTTACTGATGTTCAGTTTCTGAAGGAGAAATACAAAATAATTTTGAGACTGTAAAAAGAAAACTTGAAGCAGCATTTTCCACTCCAAAGCCCTGCAGAAGCTACCTCACTGAACTGGCTCTTTAAAGGCAGACTCAGACTCCTGAAGCTGTGTTACTGAAAGGTCTGATCTGTTTCATTCCAAAAGGGTGGAACGTTGACACTGCCATGTTAGACTGTTTCTACAACTCACAAACTATGAACACAGAGGTTTACAAAGTTTCCAAAGAAAGTACTTGAAGTGTGTAGTGGTTTCACCTGCAACAGTTTCCCCAGTGTCTGGTACCGTGCTGTATTCTGGGTTTAGTGTGAGAAAAGCATTGCTAACACACTGATGTTTTAGCTGTTGCTGAGGAGGGCTTATGCTAAGTCAAGGATTCCAGCTTCTCACATCACCCCACCCACAACTGACATCATGCTCAGCACATACAGCAGCCAGGAAGCTGGCTGGGGCCACTACCCCGCAACTGGCTGGGCATCAGTCAGCGTGTAGTGGGCAACTGCACCGCGCATCCCTTGTTTCACAGATTATTTGATCTTCATTATGATTCTCCCTTCTGTCCTATTACACTGACAAAGGCATTGTGACAGTGCACATTAGCTCTGTGCTCTGGAAGCCAAACCAGCTGCCTTTGTTACCACACGGTGTTTTGGTGGAAAACATGCAGCTCCCCTGTCCTAACACAAGGAAACACAGGGGAGTGAGGGCCACGCACACCCGGCCTGGAGGCAGAGCGTGCGCACCTAAGGCTTCGCAAATGCCTCCAACTGCCAGCCCCCACATTTACTTGATGTTCTCCAGAGCAAAATAAGATGCCCATCAGATCCTCTTACAGCTGTTACTGGAGAATCCAGCCTCTGTGTGATCGAAAACTTCTAAAGCTGTTTCTGACAAAGTAAAAAGAACAAATTAAGGAGGGAGGACTACAGATGCAGTATGCTTTAATTCTTGCTTGTGAAGAGACACTCTCTTCTGCATTTTCATTGCTGGATCTCTAACACTGCTAAGGTGTCAACAGAAGCTAAACTCGACTCCGCATGTATCTGCGATCAGTGAGGAAGGCTAAGAAGTCTGCATCCTTCAAGTAACGAGAAAATAGAAAGATCTTGTCAACTTGTCTTACATCAGAAGCAAAGTGGCTTCATCATTTACTTGCATTTGCATTTTATTTTCATATATGTAAAAGTTCAACAAATGTCTTAAAGCGTCGTAACGCATAAGCTGAAAAATGAATTAATATTCAAAGCTCTAAATCAACAGCAGTGTTTTTCTGGATTAGCTCCCTAGAGTTGTGACATTTTGAACAACGTTTGAGTTCAGCAGTTGCCAGCAACCAAAAATATAGGGTCTGCATTTTCTATAAGAAATATAACTTTGCGACCATCTCACATATTTTTGAGGCTGTAAAACACACATGAAAGGAAAAGACAGGCAGCAAATCTCGACGTTTCTTTGAAACATCAGAAGAAAAATGGCAGCATATGACTAAAATCAGAACAGCAACTGACATTTTGCATACCTGAACCATGGCTATTTCAGAAACAAGTGAAAATTAAAGAACTACAAACCCACCACCACCTTGTAAAGTGCAGTTCAAAGGCTGCGATCCCAGTCCTGAATCCTTTTGTTGGAGGTACAGAAACGAGATGTGGCACAGATTTAAACAGATTTATTCATATGCATGTTCCTTTATTTAAACTCAAAGCTTTGGAGAGAAAGGCTGTTTCTCACCAGTTCAGAAACAATCTCGGTATTTTTAGACTTGAAGTGCAATATGTTACTAAAGGAAGAGCTGCCACTGAGCTCTGTGCCTAGGAGATGCAGGATTTCTCAGAGTTACTCTCAAAACACCTGACAGGCATCAGCACACGGGTGGCGCATTAAGTAAAAAGGGGGTTGTACTCGATGCAAATAACTCCCTGATCCGCACGCTCTTAAAATTCAGGCATTTTTATCAAAAGCTTTTCTTTTTATAAGAATACTCGAGCACTTTAGAGAAGTTCAACTCATTCTTATTTTATATGGAAATGAAAGAGCCAGTGCAAATTGACAGAACACAACAGTGACTCAACCAGAAATAGAAGCTGCAGCTTCTTGAAACCCAGCGTAGTATTCTCTCTGCCACACCAGTGTCTCACGACCAAGCCTCAATTATTCATGAACTATTCTGCATTCTTTATAAAGCTCCAAGCTTTAACTGGGAAATGAAGCAAAGTAACACCACAGACATTGAATAATGGATGAACTGCATCATGTCAGCCCCTAAGTGCTGGGGTTAGGAGACAGAGCAGGCAGCAATACCTCCGTATTCAAAGGCAAAGACTAACAAAGCCAAAGGCTTTCACTGCCTCTTCTAGCAAATCTCATCAACAGCAAATGCTCCTCATGCAAAGATTAAAACTCATGAGGACTCCCTCCTTGGAAAACAATTATCCTAGAGTTGTCTTACTTGCTCCTTGAGCTCTCCAGCTCTGCATTTCTCTTGAACACAGCGCATGCTGTACTACTAACTGAACCCCACTGCACGGGCTGACCTGACTTTGCAGGGTTTGAATTCATCCCTGTGTAGCCCATATGCATCAGGTTCAGCACTTCTCACAAAATGAGGTTTGCACAACTGAACTGATCTACTCCACCTGGCTCTCATTCTGCACAAAAAAACCCACTTCTAAGCAGAAAAAGAGCTACATACATGATCCTCTCAGTCAGGCTCTAATGTCTTCTAATTCCTCTAGTTCACACACAAGTAAGTATCCAGCTGTTTTTGGTCTAACCACTACGCAGGGTAGAGGCACCCATTCCTTTAGGGAACCTTACAAGGTTGTAAGTATATACTTATTCCGAAAGGCATAGCTGCAGTGAAGACAATTCCAACAGATAAGAGGGTGAGGATTCCACTTAAACTCCTTGTAAGGCTGGGAGAAAACTGGATCAGTGAACATAGTCAGCCTGTAAGTTGACTTGATTAAATCTGTAAATGGACACCAAGCTGACTTTGCCTCATCACCCTTGTTAAACGTCCTATTCCCTGCCAACACCGTCCCGCTCCTGCTTGTGATTTACATCAGAAAACAAAACCTGCCCAACACTACTATCCAGCATAATAACCAAAATCAGTTAAACCAACCAAATCTGTATTCAGCTGACTTCTAAAAGGAAGCAACTACTTTGTGACCTATACAGAGGATTTACTTGTGGTTAGTAAATCATTCCAATCTATACCATTTAGAGCTAGGAAAAATACAAACATTAGCTTTGTAGGACCTGCGTAACATTCTGTTCTCAGTGTTAATTGTGCTTTTCCTTTTTAATAGGTGGAACAAATATAATCCAAAAAATAAAAATTGAAAAAGCTTGGTTTGCTCAGCACATCACAACTTAATTTCATTACATCAGATAGAATAAAAATTGACTACAAGTTTTTATTTTGTTTAAACTATTTCAAAGTCAAGAAGCTCTTGACCACTACATTGCACAGAGGTGTTAGCAGAGAGATCTTTCTGCTGCTAAATGTTTTTTCTATGCATGATAAGCAAACAATTTGCTCTGAAAACAGCTTGTCAAGCCCAGCTTGCTAATTTATGAGATGTTGAATTAGAAATTAAATTTATGGCATCCATTTACAAATATATATTCTTTATTTTGAATGTATAAATATATATATGTAAATCCACATTAATAGCTAGAAGTTTACATGTAAGTATGTTGAACAGCAAAATCCCAGAAGAGCCTGTGAATGAGACCACAGACGCCTGACCCGGCCCTATGCAAAGGATTAGACTGCACGAAGAAGCAGGAGGACCAGTAACTGTCAGAGACGGTGCTTCAGCAGCGGCGTGAACGACAGGCATATGGCACGTGACAGGCAGAAAGCACAAATAGGAGTTTCCTCAGCAGCACTTCTTTATGGTGACATAAGCATTCTGACTGGAGGAAATTCCAAGTCACTCTACTGCACTTTGCACCAGTACCAAAACGTTGCTTTCTGCCTCCCTTCACAGCCCTAGCTCCAAGAGAACGCTAACAAAGGAACTGAGAACCTACCCACCGATACTTTTCTCCCCCTAAGTCCCTTCTGTTGCCATTTAAAGGAAATCCTAAGAAATGTCTTAGAAAAACAAACATACAGGAAAGAAACACTGCCTGTCTCTGTCCTCTTCATTACTCATCCAATCTTACTGAAGAGGGTTATTCAAGTTTGCTTGTTTTTGCAGCCTGGACAACCTGAAACACTGTTTTATTCAACTGCTCCACGGGCAAGGTATGGATGAAGGGGAGAGGACATTCTAGATGCAACCATGCCATTAATCCTTAACACTTAAGGCATACAAACAACTGAGGGAAGTAGAGAGAAAATATGGAAAATGTTTACTCCATTATTCCAGTTCTTGCTGCGGATGCCAGGAGAGAAAGAGAAAGGAGAGACACATTAGAAATAAAATGGGAAATAGGGATTGAAAGAACATCTAGAAGAATGCAGCAAATATGCACGTTTCAGTCTTTAAATGGTAACGCAGGCAGTTATTCTAGCACGAAAATAAACCTTTTGAAGTCAGTTTTAGGAATGTGAAGGCAGAAAAACACATGGACTAGATTCTGATTATCTAGGACTTGAAAACAATTTATTCCTCCCCCACACATTAGCCACATCCAGACACAGAAGGTGGCTAAGTGTCCACACAATGCCTGTCATTAGGACACCCTGCTATCATGAACAACGTACAGAAACACTAAAAGGTAGTATTTCAAAGACTCATGCAGGTTTGTAAACTGCTGATACAACCAAAAAATTCCTTCAGCCTATTTAAAAGTTGCTTGGCTTGTAAACCAGCCTCAGTTTTGTCATTAGGCCAAACATTAGAAGTATTCAAATTTTAATCCCACTAGGATGTAATGCCACTACATCCCTTGCAGAGGCAAGACATAAGCAATTACAGAACACAACATGCAGATGATGATTAAAGAGCAACGCTGTGGTTTTCCTGTCACATTCAGCTTACTAGAAGCACTGGGTCCTCTCTGCTATACAGACTTCTCCTAGGAAATAGGCTGGGGCAAGTTTTTACAACAGGTAACAACAGCCACAGATCCCTGGCAACGTTTTGGTAACGTAATCAGTCCTCCACTGCATCCAGAGAGTGATGGGCAATGGCTCAATGTCCAGACGGAGGAAAGGAACGAGCGGTGCCCCACAGGGGTCCGTACTGGGACCAGTGTTGTTCAATGTATTTATAAATTACATTGACAGAGGCATTGAGTTCACCCTCAGCAAGTCTGCAGATGATACCGAGCTGGGGGTGTAGCTGATATGCCTCAAGCACAGAAGGCCATCCAGAGGGACCTGGACAGACAGGAGAGGTGGGCCCAGACGAAGCTTATGAGGTTCAGCAAGGCCAAGTGCAGAGTCCTGCATCTGGGCCAGGGTAAGTGACATTATCAGAATTGGCTGGGGGAAGATCTACTGGAGAGTAGCCCTGTAGAAAGGGACATAGGGGTGCTGGTGGATGAAAAACTGGACATGAGAGACAACAGCGTGCAATCGCAGCCCAGAAGGCAAATCACATTCTGGGCTGCATCAAAAGAACAGTGGCCAGCAGATCAAGAGAGGTGATTCTGATGACCTCTAGGTCCCTTCCAGCCTAGAACGTTCTACCATAATCTTTTATGGAATCCTGTAGGTTCAAGAACTAACTATTTACAATGAAAGTCATACCTCAAATAAATCATAGCCCTCAGCTTCCACACGATTGTATGGCCGGATGATGCCATCTTCATGAATGACACGAGGAGGACGGAGATTGGACACCTCTTCAGTTGATTCTGCCACCCTGCATAGCCAATGAAACGGTATTTGAATACGTTTATTACAGTTTTGAGGTTTACCAATGCATCTTTAAAGAATTATCCTTTTGCCTGCCACACACCCCACTTACTACTTCCTGGGTACCCTAGAAACGTAGGCAGTAAAAATGTGCTGCCAGTAACAAGCCCAAAATAACATCAGCCAAACAGCCACAGAACAACTCAGAGAACTGAACTGCCAACTGCACATAATGCACTAAGGTTTCACGTGCTTATTAACACACTTTGCATAGGCCTCCTTAAACCTCAAGAAGCTCCTGATGTGTACTGCTAAGCCAACGACACACCGGCAAGTTTTTCTCTGAAAATGTCAATGGTCTGTTTTTTTAGCAAATTTTAACAACATTTAGATACTTGCATTAAGCAGCACCAGAACCTACCTAAAAAGTAAAACTTACATAAGATCCTCAATTACTTCCTGATCAGAGGTAGGAGTGAAAGGAAAAAGTGGATGGTATCATCCACCTGAGCCACAATACTGCAGATGTATTGAGAGTCAGCAATTTCCAGGAATCAAAACAAAATTAATTAGGGGCTACCAGACATCTCTCAACTCTGTACCTCCTATGTACCACCTGGTAGCCAACATACCAAGAGTACTTAAAAGCTTCCTCTTGCTGTTTTACCTTTGGATTCCCTGGAAGGTACTGCTTGCCATGTCTAGAATGCCACCTGTTGGGCGGGCAACTGCTCCTACAAGCCCTTTTCCCATGCCTTTGAAGAATCCAGCTGCACCTTCTCTTTTCGCTCCTTTAATAGAAAAAGAAATCTATTTAATAAGTGACTCAGAGACATTAACCACAGAATTAAACCAGTACTGCTACAGGCTACACTAGAACAGGTTTGTGTTGGAAACAGCCCATAGCAACCAATTACATGCAAGCCAGCTACAGAAAATTCTCTGTGTGAAGTCACACACTGCTTCCTCGTCTGTTCAGACTTACTGCTGTTCACTTCACACCTTACCAGCCTCCAAATCCAGCAGAACAGGAATGTTTGGGTTCTCCTTCCCACACTGACTATAGGTCAGTTCTTATAAGCTGACAGTAATAACAAAATCACCTGAGACTTTAAGATGCACAGGTACAGTGGAAATGAACTAGTTCCATCACAAAGTTACGTGTTTCTGGTGATACACAACTACAGAAGAGCAAAGACAAAGTGCAGAGAGCACAGGTCTACATGCACCAATGACAGCAGGTTATAGCTCCAAGTATCTGACAATAAAATATACGACAGTTAACAACTAACTTCACAGTATGACAACACATTAGGCATTGGGAGGGACCTCGAAAGATCATCCAGTCCAGTCCCCTGACACAGCAGGACCACCTAGACCAAGTCACACAGGAACACATCCAGGTGGGTTTTAAACATCTCCAGAGAAGGAGACTCCACAACCCCCCTGGGCAGCCTGTTCCAGTGCTCTGTCACCCTCACTGGGAACAAGTTCCTTCTCATATTTATGTGGAACCTCCTGTGTTCCAGCTCACAACCACTGCCCCTCGCCCTATCACTGCATGACATTGAGAAGAGCCTGGCTCCATCCTCCTGCCACCCACCCTTCATGTATTTATGGACATTAATGAGGTCACCCCTCAGTCTCCTCCTCTCCAAGCTAAAGAGACTCAGCTCCCTCAGCCTCTCCTCATAAGGGAGGTGCTCCACTTCCTTCATCATCCTTGTTGCTCTACGCTGAACTCCTTTCACTTGCAATACTTGAATTGTAAACCAGGGGCATTTTATCTTGGATCTTCTCCATCCTGATAAAATGACATTTTTCACAAAAACAAATGCTGATCTCAGATAAAAACATCAAATAAGCTTTTTAAGATTTCTCCTAACCCCGAAGGCCTGAAAACCTGTTTTAATCGGAACTTGTTCATGTAGCATTTCCAGTATCCTTACACTGGCTTCAGACCAGAAATGGAGTTGTACAGCAGGCCTAACAAAGATGTGATGTGTTCATACAAAGGACGAAACGGTGGTAGAGGCAGTGACAGCTAGAAAATACATTGATTAAATCATCATCTGAAGTCATGTTTGAATTGGAAATATAAAAACAATCCCACTACTCCTTCACACACGTAGGCTGGTATTTCTTTAATTTACAAATGAAATACTGAAATGCTGGGAAACACTTGAAGCAGTGTAGTGCAATCTTAGTGCTTACCTTCTATGGGCTTAGTGATTATGCCTGACATACCTCCAACGACACCCTAAAATGAAGAAAATAATTATGTTCCTACTTAGAAACAGGAATGCTGTAATCCATCTGGGTCCCAGTTCTTTCTCACCCTTCCTTTTAAAAGATCATTATCAAGTTCAAGATCAGACATGCTTTGGCTGAGCATTTTCTTGATTTTTTTTTTAACTTTATTTTCCAATTATCATCAATGATGGATAGAAGAAAGGGGGAAATCCTTAAGTCTGAAGAAACATTTATGCTGTCAAGAAAAGCCAGGAAATCTTTCGTGCAACAATCAGTCTCGAAATCATTAAGCAAGTGACTATTTCACTTTCACGACTAATTGGTCGTGCCAAAATTTAGTCACGAGTGTGTGACATCAAATATCCAAAGCAATTTAACACCAGATAACTCTCTGGAAGACGTTAAAGGTCAAGCAGTTTAATGACACTAAGTCAGAAGAATAAGCATGGAAATTTCAAGACTTGGTGCATCACACCCTCAACTTCAAATTCATACCCGTAACAAGCCCTTTCCTCCTTTTGCCAGGCTGTCACCAAAGTCTTTTGGCTGCCGACCCATCTCCTCCCTCCGTTTCTGCTGAAATTCTTTATCCATAGTAATAGCAGCCAGGCCTTTTCCAACAGAACCAGTGATCCTAGACACCACTCCTGCTGCACCACCTGATGGAACAGAGCATAAGGCGTGAAACTTTCATAAATTAACAGTAGACAACAGATCAGAAGCCACAGAATTATTGCCCTTCACATACAGATTAGATATTATGACTTTACACCAAGTGCCCACCACATGTTGCCCATAAGGACACTCTGGAATGCTGCCTGAAATCCATCCACACAACCCAAGGTCACTTCAGTACAGTGTTATACAGCCTATCATGATGATGCTGTGATTCTGTGCATCGCATTTTCTCCAATTACTTGCTCTAATTACTCTAACACATAGCTAAACACAAATGTAAGGTAACAGTAGGTGCACTGGAAACACTTCTTGGGCTTTCCCAGATGTTTAGAAAACCACTAGAACTATTTTCCTTATTCATCCACTGCGCATTACAAATTGAGCTACACATACAAAGTTTCTCAGTTTGCTTGCTCAGTCTACAAAACAGACATTCAGATGGTCTCAGCTAAGCTGGGTATAAATGCTCATAATAGTATCTGACAAGCTTAAAAGATTAAAAAAATTCCATGTAGATATTTGAAAAACGTAACTTTCCCTTCAAAAATAAAAAAAAAACCCAACTGCAATCCATTAGTTACCCTAATTCCTTCAAACAGCAGTGATACGACACGTACCCACTGTGTGTCCAAGAAGACTTCTAACACCTATTACAAAGCCTTCAGCGAATTCTTCAGGTCCTTGAACAGCACCCTGAAAATGAAGCTTATTAGGAATAGCAGAAAACTACACAGACACAGAACTTTGTCATTCATAGATGAGTGAAGGAGGAAGTCATACCTGGAAAGGCTCATAGAAGAAAGCCTCAACTCCTTCAGATAAGCCTCTAATTAAGCCAAATGGATTTCCAAGAACATCTAACCCAAGTACAAGAACGTACATCTGTTTCAGGAACTAAACAACAAGGAGAAAGAACAGTAAAACCAGAAAGAGTGTTACTAGCTGTTATTCTGTGTTAAAACCCAAGGCTGGTCATTTTTTTCATTTACTGCTTCAGCAATGTTTAAGATAATTCGACCAAGTATTCCTACTACAATGAAGACAGCTTAGGCAGAAGATGATGTATGTGATGGGTAACTACTACGATACCTCAGTGAAGACAAATATAAATAAAAAGAAGAGAAGCAATCACTTAAAATTCTAAAAAACACATTTTCAGGGCACACTTGATGAAATGAGCTTACTTGTTCACTGTAATGTCTAATAACTCTCTTCATCAGTTGGTCTCTCTTGTAGAACTGGTATTTAATTTCAAAGTAAGCAAGTCTGAAAGAAAAATAATCACACATTAGTTTTATATATTCTTCCTCATTCTAAAAGAGTTCCATCTGGTTTATTTACTTCAGATAATCCTGAATCCCTATTCCCTTAAAAAAGGACCCCAAACCCCATCTTGTCTCTGTTCTTCCCTCTTCTCAAACGTTGTGTACATTCACACTACAGTCAGCCACGGCTTGCCGTGGACCCAACTACTAAATGCATAACAGCTTCATTCAGAATACTATGAAAATACATCTTCACTATCTTACTTAAAGATCAGATCATCCACGTCTGTTAGAGTAGCCCCGATACTCTTCAGGAGCAGATTGAGAGAATGGATGGCTATCATTTCTTCCCCCTTTTCTGATGCTTCTCCACCAGAAGACAGAGACAGACTCAAATGCAACTGAAAAAACAGAATGAGGGAAACAAGACAAATCAAGACAAGAAACGGCGGTGCTCGTGCACGTGTGAACAAACCAGCAGTGAAACTGTGTGTTTTTCTGCACTTGGAAGTGTACAAAGTCAACAAAGAAGCCTGAAGCCACGTTAGTCTTACTGGTAACACACATGCACTGGTTATATCCCCATGTAGAGAAAGCCAAATTGCCCCTTGCATTTTAACTTTATTAAGCTACTACATTATCTCTAAGTTTCAATGTAAACAATGAGAAATAACATCACATAGGTGAAACTTAATTCCTAGTGTAAGTTTAATTTTAAATTCTGATTTACTTCACTAGCACGTGTGTACTTCTGCAACTAGCCACTGTTTTGTGCCAGCACATTTAATTTTAATTTAACTGCTTTCAGTGGTGTAAAATAGAGACTGTTTAGCACTGGTAAGACATTTATTTTAAAAGAAATCCACAAACTTTACTGAAGAGTACAGAGGGCAACAGAAATTATCTCCTTTTCCCTTGTTCATCACCATAACCAACGTTGCTCTCTTTTCCTCACTTAAAACACAGTTCACTGGTACAACTTTACTTTTGCATTATTCCAAATTTGTTTTTTCAAACTGCCAGACAGCCACTTTCACAGTCTCCACTGTCCAGTGATTGAGAATATCAACAGAAGTTACTAAAGGAACTTGAAAAACACTCAGAAGAGAAACAGAAGCCGCTTCCTGTACTCAAAAGGCAACACATCTAGGTATTTCCAACCAAGATACAACAGAGACTTGTACTTGTTACCTTTTTTAGCAATTTTAGCCAGGCTACACTGAGGATACTGTTAAACTACTACAGAGTGCCTTGTTTCTCTAATGTTTTTCCTGCTCACATTTTTTTAAGTTTCTAAGGACATTCATGTAACAAGAAAAAAAATCTTAGCATTTAAGTGCACCCATACATGTATCTAGCAAAACAGTAAAATGTTGAAAAATCAGAATATAATAATCTGTATTGAGGTTTATGTCTTAAGTTCACTGAAAAGGAAAATCAGTGCTTTTTTCCTCCTCTTATTCCATCTGACAGCCTTAGGGAGCAGTAAGGCTCTGAAAAATCTAAGAGGTAGCCCATGTCAAGCCCATGAAAATGATTTACTACAATTTTTCATACATAATCTGGGTACCTCTGGGACAGCATTTTTTCCTCATTTTTATACCCACTGATGCATCACACTCAGTTAAGATTCATTTTACCTTCACAGGCAACCAAGTATTGTGTTGGAAAACTTTCTAGGATTTAGAGATCATAAAAAAACCCCAATTAGAATGACAGCATGAAGACATCTCAACAATGTTGATCTGAGGATGTATTTACTTTAAGAAGTTAAGAGATGGAAGCACAGAATTGTTTTGGCTGGAAAAGACATTTAAGATCAAGTCCAACTGTTAAACAAGCCCATTGATGCCAAGTCTTTTACTAACCAGAAGTATGTTTATTCCATACCTTAATTGGAGAAATATGGAAATGCTCAAAGAAACTGAGCATTGACTGGTCTGTTAGGGAAGACTCCATTAGCTCAGTGTTAAGTGCATCCACATCTTCCTGAATCAATTCAGACTGGTTTTATTAAAAAAAAAATAGAACAAAGGTTTAGCTCATCAACATGTACGTACTGTAACTCATAATACTGAATATATATAAAATGTTATTTATGTACACACATAAATAAAGAACAAAACAAGAATCATAGTCAAATGCATTAAGTGAACTAAATAGTTAAATAGCTAACACCTCTGAAAGTGAAAATAGACTGAGTAATTTATTGCTTAACTGTTCTAACACATTTCAATAATCCAAGATACAATAAACAACATAAACAAAAACACCACAAACCAAGTAACAACAAAAACTCTAGTCCAAACAAAGACTTAATTCAGAGCAATGAAGATGTGTTCCTTCTGCTCTCTAAAGACAGATATTGTAGACTTACAGAGCAGTAGAAGTCGACTCTATAAACCCTAACCTTATCTATCACCTTTAACAATAGCTAAAACGTTGTGTTATCAATCACTAAAAAGAGCAGAAGTTTCATTTACCCAAGTATCAACTACTCAACTTGTCTAATAGAAAAACCAGCGCTTCTCTGAAAATTGTCTATCCTTTGCTCACTGTTGTTAAAAGCACTATTCACCCACGTAAACTGAAATATTCAGAACATCACAACACTGTTCCCACGTGAAGGAACAAATTCATTTGACTCCTGCATTACCCTTTGTCTTTCAGCTTCTGGGTCTGTAGATGGAGTGAAAAATTGACTGAGTGCTCCTAAAAATCCTTGATCAACTTTCAGTGCCATTTCCTGGATAAGAACCATGAAGTATCTAAAATGGGAAGAGTATACTTGTAGACATTTAACCTAACTATCACACATATCCTACAGTATCAGCCATCGCTCACCAGCCCCACAAAGCTAAACATTACTGTAGATTATTTATATCTTAACACTTTCAAGAACATCATCGATCATCGTATGCCTCTTACATTAATCCATTACAAATCCCCATCTTCCACTAATAGCATCACGTTTAAGCAACTATTATCCAGCTGCTCCTCTGCACAAGAAATCTGATGGCTGAAGACCTGGCACAACATGCGGTCAGGTCTGACTTTCTAAATGTAAGTTTTGTGTAGGATGATACTTTTTATCACTAGAGACATTTGAAAATTCAATCTGAATTTGAGTTGTTTTTGATAGAAGAATGTGAACTTCAAAACAAGGTTCACTTCTAAAACATGTTATGTTTCCAAACTTTTATTACAGTCTTAAACTCACTTGAACTGCAGTACTTTGCTGTATTCGTTGAACCTAGTAATAACGCTGATGTCAACGAAGGGTTTTGGTTCTAAATAGAAAAAAAATAAAACCTAAGTATATGTCAAAATTAAATTGCCAAGTTAATGCTTTCAAGGCTCTATAAATCTGATCTATTAATCTATTAATAAGGCTTTTCCTTACCTGAATCCAAAGCAACTGACTTGGGAGGGGCTACAGGATGAAAAACAACAGGAAACATCGATCCTGGTAATTGATTATCAACCTAAAAAAAAATTAGCACATAACTACAGGAACATTTTAATGGCAATAATCGAAATCAATTTCCATTTTAGAAAGCTTGAGAAATTTGTTTACAAGTTGTGTCAAGATGAACATCACTCCTGTTTTGGGGGACGGAGAAGAGATGAAGCGGTATTATTCTGGAATCGTATCCAGTTACAGAATGTCAGATAGTTGGAGGTATTGCACAAGGGATGCTGACCTAGAAACAGTATCTTTGGTTGGAAGAAACCTTTGAGCTCATCAGTCCCAACATTCAACCCAATTTCCACCAAACACTACCGGTTAACACTAACAAAAGATTCATATAGTGTCTGCAGCTGAGGGCACACATCGACTGTAATAGTGAAAACTAACTCAAGCAACAATTCAAAGAAGATCTGAGAAAGAAAGCAGAAATGCTTCCCCACCACCTGGCCAAGAAAAACATCAGGGTCCTCAGTAAGTGTCCTCCCCTGGGGGACTGCCAAGTGCAGCAAACAGAGATGAAGATGACAATGATTCCCCTCTATTAATAAACCTCTATTAATTATTTTCTGTGGTTATGTACGAACAATGGTAATGACACTTTGAAAAAGGCTAAGGTTCTTGTTGGCTTGCTTTCAGACACTGAAACAGCTCTCTTTAGAAATATGTTTTCCAACACAGCAACTCCACATTAGCCCACAGTTTTGCAGAACTGGTGCCACACCACTCGCAAATTCCAGGGATGGCAGTTGTTCAGTGCTTGTCCTTTCCTGGACCCTTCATAGATCTCCTGCTACACTAACACAGCGAACACAGCATCACACATGTAAATGAATAAAACAAAAGCCTTTAGTTTATAGAACACAATGAGAGGAGGCACCTGCAGCCAGTACAGTTGAGCTCGTAAGCTTCTTTGATGAGGTGACTGTTTGAATTCCACCTGAATTCCAGACAGGAAGTTGCGTCGGATGTTGCATCTGACCGGGAGACGCATTTCCATCGGAACCTTACTAAAATTCACCTAGAAATACAAGAAAGCAAGGTGAACAGCTTAATTAGAGAAACAAAAGAAATGTTCTGTTAGTGGGGAACAGAAAAGAGAACTTTCCTATTTCCTCATCACACGTATATTTCAAATTAAAGGAGGATGCAGAAAACAAACCTGATTATGGCACCGTAAAATGCCTGTATTTGGCGTAGCCATTTCAACACCTTAACTTTCTGAGTGGAGTGTAGATGTGTATAATTGATGTCTGAGAAAGCTCACATAAGGGAATTGATTTCCAAAACCTTTTGAACACAATAGGCTCCTTGATTATATCAAGTCAAAGGAACTGCAGCTTACTAAGTAGCTAAAACCATGATCTGTGCAGAGAAGTTACAAAGAACTGCCACACAGATCCCAAGCACAGAAAAGCAAGATGCTTTTCATTTTCCCACATCACAGGTCTGGAAGACATCACAATAATGCTGCAGAACCTCTTCAATACAAAAATCTTCTATTGTAGAAAAAGTGGAACTGGTCCAGAGGAAAAAGTGCTTTTTTGTTTGTGTTTCCCTTGACACTGAAACATCAAAACATACCTCAGTATTGCTGTCTAGTTTATGCCACCCTGGAGCTTGGAAAGCACTCTTACAAAGATACTTCTGATAGGCTTGTTCCAACAGGTTTATTTGCTTTTGATTAAATGGTTTCCACTTGTGCTTTCGTTTTAGTTCCCAGACAACACCAGAACTGCAAGACAAAGTCAACAACTTAGATGTACTTAAACTTTTCCTATGTATGCAAACTACAAAAAACTGTGCTATTTCAATTGTTCAGGCTCAAAAAAAAACACCCAATTACTACTCACTGTATTTTTAATAGAAGCCAAGAAAGGAAGAGCTTAAATCCTACTTATTCAAATTGCAGAATAGGAATAAAGGTAGAATTTAGTTTTACTTTAAAAGGGTTTCCTTATATTAATTTCATTTCAAATATGGCCCCTCGATTGTATTGCCAGAAAATTTCACAGAATGTTAGAATTCATTATTTGAAGGAACAGGAAGGCTACCACGTGCAGTACCTTGTGATTCCTATATAAGAGATTTCTCTTCTGCTTTCATTGTTAACAAGAGAAAGTCCAAGACTATGGATTGACAAGCTTATTTCTTGATCAGGTTGCTCCAGCTCCTCCGCTTGTCGTGCCTTAGAAACTAATGCAACATCATCTGTGAAGAGTAAAACTCGTTGGCGCCCATCCAGGAAAGACACCCAGTGTATCTGAGTATTGGCATTGTAGGCAAACTGGCCACATGCATCCTGTATTGGGAGTGAGAAAAGGTACGTCAGTGTATCACAGTGGTAAATCCACGACGCTGCCCCACGTTTGTGAGCAAACAAGTGTCATGGCACACACACAACCCACCACAGAGTATTTTTCTGATTTGTTCAGTTTACAGCATCACACTTGTTTGGCAGCTTTCATATCCCAACACTGCAAAACAGTTGGGGGTTGGGATCATTTAGGCTTCAGGCTGTAGATGATGGGGAAACACGGCTTTAAATTAAAACAGCAAAACAACAAAACCAGACAAGGATTAAAATACCCGCTCTCTAAATGTTTATTTGTTTATCTGAGGCAGGACTGAGATAGGTACAGTGCTTTTCTCAAAAGCCCAAGATAATCATTAATGCACTGAAGAGATCTGTTTCAAGCCAAAACCACTTTTTAAATACTTTACCCAACAAAAGGCTTATACAGACAAGCCCACTGATTCGTGAACTGTCGGAGTTCAACTGTGGGAGACTACATTCTCTCCCAGTAGAGCTGAAAAACAAATGTGATTCTCTGACCTTACACTTAGCCACTAATATTTTCAGTGTTCTTAACTTTCTGCTTAGTCAAGGGAAAAAAGCAGCCACTTGTGAAGAACTCAGATTTTAGTAGAGGGAGCCTTGAGAGGGCTGCTATTTAGGGACAGACACAGAGGCTTTCCATTTTCCATGCTGATCAGTGTTATCTCTTAGCCCCCACTCCAAACACTGCCCTATTTGAGTATTGCATGCGTTACAAACACCAAACCAGCTCTCAACAAGCAACTGGGAACTTTCTGCTCTATGCAAGCATTTCCCGTAACAAGTGAGACTCCCAAGAGTCAGGGTTTCTCCAACTTCCAGCAGGTACTTAAGTCACACACAGCTTTGCTAAAAAAAAAGAGTGAATTATTCATCCTCTGTGCTATTAGATACACCTGCAGCACATATACTCTTGCATATGAAAGGATAAACAGAGAGCAAATGCAAGTTGGAGTGTGTGTCTAATCCTCCAGTTACAGTAATCCAAAGGTCTAATATCTTGCTACCTAAGGGTAGGCTCAAGTGTCTCTTCCAGGACAAGACTGATGTAAAACTGAAGCAGCTTCCTCTCTACATTGGCTCAGCATTTACTTCTCCCTTTCTGAAATTTACCTTCAGTAGGTCATGTTCACCAAAGTTTTGGGAGTAACTCCAAGTAAGTTTTCTTGTTTTGGTTGGATCTGTCCATGCAAACAGGCACACTTCCCCAGCTTTCAGCTCCATTTCCTCTTCTAATCCACTGCAGGTTAAAAGGAAAGAACCGAGATGCAGCATTCACTGGTTAAGACCCTGGTACTATGCACTCCAGTCCTCCAGTCTCCTGGGATGTGAGAGAGCCTAGACTACCCACTCCACACAATTCCAGCTACAGCTTGGCTCTTGGTCACTGATATCTATACTCCTGCTTTATTCTCTCCACTTTCTCAAACTCTGAAGACTGCTTAAAAGTAGACAAAATACATCATTAACATTCACATGATAAAGAAAAGGTTTTTCTGATTTTCAGTGCATCCTCACGGGAAGAGAAAGCTACTGTCTTCCCAGAAGATATCCCCAGTGAAACGACCAGCGGTGCGTGATTTCTTTCATATACCTCTGTTTATATCTGAGCGAGTCCCACGAAGTGTGGTTAACAATAAGAGCTGGAGCAGCTCCCTGATGGTAATCCGAGAAGCTTATGAGCGTAGAATGCTCAGAAACATTCACATCTACCAGTAATCCTGAATTCTGGAGAGGAAGAGAAACACAAAGTTGGATCCTTTTTAGTTATTGTTTCCATCTGTCTTTCCCCAGCCTCTTACAAATGAGAAAAATGAGGTCTACTCTAAGATATCTAGTAATGGTAAGCTCAAACATATTGGTCATTTGCTTCACATAAACTTAGCAGCATGCAGAAACCGCTGATTTAACTTAAAAAATTAAAGAAAAGATTAAAAATTGTAACATTTCTAAGTATTTATCCAAGTAACATCACTTTCCTTGGCTAACCTGAGTGTAGGTGACTGTTTCTTTCCCTTCCTGTTACAAAACTTCAAGCTATATTAAAGAACACCACACTCCTAACAGTCTGAAAGGCTACTCTAGACAAATTCGTACACGAGAGTTTTTAAAGCCACAGCAAGCATAACAAAAGCATAACAAAAGCATATGAGCAGACTGATTAGAGAGCCAAAGCATTTTGTCCATTTAACTTCTAAACAAATCATCGGTCTTTCCTCTAATGGCTTTCAACTTCCTGCTTTCTAACGATATATCTGCAGTGTATGGCTGAGATATGTGCAGCACAGTTTTTTTCATTGACTTATCCAAAGGAGGCCCCTCTTGCTTCCCTCTTTTGGACAGTTGGTGCAGATCACTTTCTCTTATCTCTGTCTAGCAAGATAAGCTGGCATTTTTGCTGTGCTGCAAGGTCTGGAGAACAGGTGGGGGAGGACACAATTTACCTCTGCAGAAGATTATTTTACAGATTCTCCAGCTCACATCAGAGGGATGTCAGAAATTATGTTTCGCTCTCTACACAGTAGTAGTAAAACTACAGGCAGGACTAGAAAGGATTCTCTTGCAGTGCTAAGCCATCCCCTGTCTTAGGAGAGTGAATAAAAACCCCCACTACTAAGTCACCCACAGAACAGCAGATCACCGATGACCTCTTGTTCCCAACATTTTTTCCAACTTCTTCACTAAATTTGTAGAAGCAATAAATCAGCTCAACTACTTCACACCAGTGTGAAGACATTAACAAGAGGGCACACTTGATCCACAACCTTTGTTATGGAGCAGAACCGATGTGCAATGCACCAGCAGCCTGAGGAACAGTGTGCCCCGGGAAGCGCAGCTTTTAAAATACAGGATTATGAACAGACCACACCAAGACAATCTCACCATTTCTTCCAGCTTGAGCAGGGTACCATTATCCTGGGCTTTAAACAGGAACGGTTTGGATGAGCTTTCATAACCAACTACTCTTACACAAAGTTCACCAGACGAGTTTTCGGGCCAAAATGGAAGACACTGTAAAACAAGAAACACAGATAACTTCCACAGTTCACATATGTTCAGTACAGTAAAGCCATAGGTTAGTACCGTGTTACTAAAGCTACTTCAAATGTTTACTTCTGACTCAGGATGAACTGACGAATCTCTCATCTACATTTATTACGTTACCCAAATGGAAGAACTTGATGAATTTACCAACATATGCTTGTTCAAGTTGCCCTGAGATGTGACATATCCACATCATACCACCAGAAGTGACAGAGCATCTATAGAAGGCTTTGCTCTTAAATGACAACTAGAGACCAGTCATTTGTCTACAACAACATCCAAAGGAAACAAACTGAAAACTCACCTCTGAAGCCGAAATATAATTCCATTTATTAGTTGGAAAAGTGCCATTAGGACCAATTTCTCCAACTTCTAGTTCCAGAGAAGATTTGTTTGCTATTGTGTAGAATGGAGTGAAGGTAACTATCCTGCTAAGGTTGAAACTGCTCATTTTGATGCTAACTCCAACCTGTTAAACAAGGACAGGTTTGAGCAAACAATCAAAACAGGACGCAAAACAGTAAAGCTAACAGTGTGAATACAAAGTTCAGCACACAGCACTCCTGAACATCTGTAATCACAGAAATGAGTAGTTCAGTAACATCAGCAGAGTATGAAATACAACATAATGGTGAACAGACAGTTTTCTCCACAGTATTTTGCAGCAAAAAGATTTGTGAGGCAAATCCATTGGGAATTCCTCTACAGAAAATCCAGGCAACCTAAAATGATCCTCTGATCAGAGATCAGTTAAACAGTCTACGGAAACTTAGCTTCTCACATAGTTGTATATTATTAGTAAGTGTATTATTCATTCTGCTTAGTTGTGGAACCGTAATATTAGGCAAACAAATGGAGTTATAAACACTTGCAGACAATGATGGATACTGAATGTGAACCCTTAAAGCTCACTACTGTCTTCTCAGAGTGTCTACTACTACACGTTATACAAACCACACGCTTGTGAATTACACCAAAGTTCTGATGGTGAAACTACTTGTCTCCAGGCGAAGACGTGAATAGCTGGGGCATTAAAAAGTCCCCTGCATGTTAAACTTTCCCTTAATTGGAAAGTAGTGCAAGTAGTGATACAAAGGCCTTCAGGAGAAAAAAGTCAAGCCAACAGGTTGCCAAGAAAGCTCCACAAAACACAGAATTCTGCCTTACCAGGTAGTCCATGTGATTTGCTGAACACTTGACACATCCATAGCTCCCTACAGTATCAAGGGAAAAGCTGCTGGACCAGGTACTGGTTGAAATACATAACTGGATCTACAGACAAAAACCCAACAACATGGTAAGTACCTCAATACTTTAACTTTTTATCTCCTTTTTTTATATCACATTCAGCAGCATAAAGATTACAAGTTTTAAAACCTTCAGTAAGTTAGCAGCAAATGAAAGCCTATAGATTTAAACACTACAAAAAACTCCTTGGACAAAATACGTGCGTTTACCCCACTGAGCAGGATTTTAAACCCCCACCTGAATTAAGCATACCTTGTTTTTACTAAACATATTTTTCTTTTTAAAGGAGAACAAAACAATATCTCTGTAGTCTGCTGGATGCTTCACATGAGTGTCCTCAGCTCGATACTGGAGAACACGGGAAGTCTTGTTGATTAACCAGTAAGGACTGAAGACAGACAAGATCATTCGGCTTCCAATTCGCCTCATATGTACAGAAATATCCACTGTCATCACTGTTGCAGAATGGGATGTGAAACACACAGAAAAAAATTCAGGCATCCCATCATGTATTTTAAGATGTCCATTCCAGTCTCGGCCTTGATATTTTATCAAGACAAGCTCCATTATTTCTCCACCAATTCTTGAATGAAAAACATCTGCAGCACTCCCTTCCGTCAATTCGTGGGCCTCTGCTGTTCCCTGCAGCACAATTAAAAGGGTCACATTAGGCATTTGACGTGTAAGAGAGAAGCACGCAACAAAACACCAGCATCTGCTACTCTCCTTCATGTCTGAAAAGTCACAGCAGCCAGGTGAAATCTGTGGTGGCTGGAAGAAAGGAAACATCACTCCCACCTTTTAAAGGGGCAGAAAGGAGGATGCTTGGAAGCACCAAACTGTCAGCCTCACCTCTGTGCCTGGAAATAACACAGACCAGATCCTTGTAGGAGTTCTGCTAAGGGACACGGAGGTGTCTGGGGACAGCCAGCATGGCAGCACCAGGGGCAAGTCCAGCCTGACAAATCTAATCATAGAATCACAGAATCATTACGGAGTGGAAGGGACCTCGAAAGATCATCTAATGGTTTTCTGTGATGAAGTAATGACACCAGTGGAGAGCGAAGAGCAACGGGTGTCAGTTACCAGGATTTCTGTAAAGCCTTTGACATGGTCCCACACAAAATCCTTCTCTCTTCAGAGACAGATTTGAATTACTAGTTACTAGCTCCTCCAACGACACTTCTGTGTCTGTGAGTACTGCAGTAAGATGAAGGTAAGAAACACTGGAAATCAAGCCATTAGGAATCCAGACAGAAAAGAAAGCAAGAACTAAATTAATGCCACAGCCAGGCAGGCCAGCAGGACAAAACAGAACAATCGGGGGTAGTATTTCTAAATCCTCACATCTTTTCTGTTTACTCTCTCACTCAGCTTTCACGAAGAAATACAGAAAATACTGAAAGAAAGGGGAAAAGCTTGCGTGGCATGCTGGAAATAAATCCTTCAGTTCATGCAAGGGTAGCCCTCAGCAAAGAATCAGTGTCGGATGGACAGAAGGTGTTCTCTAGGTAGAAGAATGATCCAGAAATCTCAAGCACTTTTTCTTACACCTCTCCCTGTGAAACAGAAGGTGTATTGCAAAACACAAACAGAATCTCTGGTGAACGTAGAAGGGAAAGGACGGGATTCACATTCAAGGAGCAAGACAGCAAATTAAAAACAATCCCCAAAAAGTGCCAGAATCAATCAGGTGACTTGCTCATTCCAAACAGAAAATACAAAACACCCAGCATTCAGTCTTCTACACTACAGTCACCTCCACTAGTAACCAACTATTGTTAGGATCTACAAACAAAACCACTGAGTACATTACCTCAAGTAAGTATCTCAAGGAGTAGGGTAAAAGATTCCTCACAGTCAACACAGGGTGAAGGTGGATAATGTAAGCAGGATCCCACTCCTCTTCGTAAGCTGAAATAAAGTTCAGTTCATCGGGTACAGCTGTGGAGCTGATGACTAGAGGCAAGAAATTGCTCTCAGTGGCTGGGCATTGTAACAGGCACTTCACTTCATTGCTTCTATGCAGCTCTTCTCTCCAGGCAACGTAAGTTGTGGACTCTCTAAACTGACCCTCTAGCTTTCCCGTTGGTCGAACATATAGATGACACCTACGGAAGACGGCAGGAACGTCAGAGCTTTGCGTTAATATCTAACTCCATCCATTGTCAAGTAACTGCTAACAGTCTGACTGGCTTTTCCAGTACACAGTACAGGTAGCATCTGGGGTTTTTGGCCCAGTAAGGAATTGTCCCAAGTGCTGTATTTCTGTATTAGTCTCACAAACTTTAGCCCTACAGAAGAAAAAAAAGTACCTGTATGAGTGTAAGGGAACATGAAATTCCTCTTCAGGCTTGGATATGCCAATTGGCTCCAGCAACCTGGAGTCTCCAGACAGTTTATAGACCATAAATGGGATTGAGAAATGGTTCTTGATCTAGGATCACAAAGCATAATTTTCATTACAATTCTATGGTATAAATTGCTAAAGTAAAAATTACAAATATCATCAAGGAAAAGCACTGTAATTAAACTCCTCTGGCAAACAAACTGCTATGTGTCTTAAGAACAAACAATTCTGAAGGAGAATGAAAAACATATGAGAAAACTATGCTACTTTGAACTTTCAGGAATTGAAAAGCATGCTTGAAATCCCAAGTCACACACAAAGTCCTTACTCCAGCCTCAACACGAAGGATATTAGAAAACAAAAAGTGAAAAGTAAAAACCAAATTCCAAAAGTAAATTCCAAATGTTTCACTTATCAGGGACACACACATTTATGGAATATAGACAAAAATGAATGGAACAACTTTAATAAACTATTTGGGTGAAAGTATGATCTAAAAAAATTGGCATCAAGGAAGAAAAACACAGTCATTTAGATGAGCCTTTCAGTATCTGGGATTCATTTTTACCTGCAGAGGAGATCGTACAGTAATAACCTTATTTCCTTCTATAGCATCTATCTGTACAATGATACAGTCTGAATGATCAGCAAGAGGTTTTCTTATTTTGTACAGCCGCCGACCTGCTTTGGCTACAGGAATGTTTACCACTTCCTCATATCCTTGAAGCTCCAATCCTTAAAAATACACAAAAGTATTCATTAGGCAGAACAAATCATAACACCATTTTCCTCCAAGTATTTTCTTGCAAAGCTAAAAACACAGGAGAATCCTAACAGCTTGCAGAGAACTGGGTAACTCTAGAAAGCTGAATGGTGGTAGGAACATGAGCAATCATGATCCTCTTAAACATGAGTTGGAACATACAGCTCTACATCTCAGGTGACATATCCAAATCTTGGTCATGTTGACTTGTAACTGTATTGACACCCCATCTGCCCATCCTCAACATGTCCTAACACACAGAATTATTAAGGCTGGAATGGACCTCATCCAGTCATACATGCAGTGCTTCCCAGTACAGTACCTAAAGAGAAGACAGAGCTTTCTTGTAGGTTCAGTGCAGACAACCTCTCTCGCCGGGGTGCCTCAAAAGTAGAGTATTCCAGTTCCATGCTTTGACCAACACCTACATTGTTCATATTTTCTTTGCTGGTTGAACCAATGATCTGAAAACTGGAGCTAGGAAGCATTTTGAGAGGAACACCTAGGGCATTTTTCACTATAAAAGGTGCTGTCTCTTTAAAGGAATAGTCAAATGTGGACGCAGTCCCTTCTGAAAATGCCTGTAATTAACAACATATGTAATAGGTTATACACAAATAGACATAACCACATATATACCAAAAGGCTTTAAAAGACAGCAACTACCATTTTAAATTAAAAAATGGTTTTTATCTGTATCTATGTATATCTCCCTGCCTATGCTTTCTAAAGCACTACTTCAGGGAAATAAAGGTTACTTCCAGAAAATGTGAATTCTGTTCTGTGAACGTTGATGCTACAATAACCACTCATGCTCATTAAGGACATTTTTACAGTAGTTGGGAAAATAAGACCTGGGACACAAAAGTCCCAGAAATGTTTGTCATGTATGTACTTCAACTATAAAGATAACCTGTGCTTACGAGCATTTGTTTGATTAAAAGCCATGGTAACTGACTGCCAATACAGATCCACACTCAGTACAGCAAGCAGTGATTTCAACAACTGTTACTCATTTTGTCTTAAAAAATAAATAGGTATAAGCCACATCCTGTAAAAACAGCTTGATTTAGTAACCAGGATTTATTTGCCTCATAAAAAACAGAGGGGAAAAAAGAAGGCTAGAACATTCATGAGCACACCTACTGTCACAGAAGTTGCTCTTTTAACACACTGGGCCTGACTGCTTCTAGCATTTAAAGGCCAATCCCAAAATGCATAAATTTTAGTATTCTGTTAAGGAGAAAAGACAGACAGGGAAGTTATCTTTTACTAATTCAGAAAAAGCATTGTAAGAAATAGCTGTGTTTACTGGTGGATTTTATTTTCATTCAGCCTGCTCTCGTAGGGCCCTTCCTTAAGCCCTGCATAAGCACATTTTTGGTTTAACACACAATAGCTTTCAAAAGAACTACTTTTTTGTTAACCCTACAGCACTAACTGGAGTTAAACTCCTGAACCTGCACAGACAACCGTCAGACCAGTCATTAGCTTGTGACTGGCAGCATAGAAAGTTCTTAAAAAAACAGAAATTGGAACTTCCTTCAGAACCACATCATTTGGCATCTTCGGTCTCTTAGGATTACCTTGGCTAAGTTACTGAAAACGTCAAGACAACATTTGGATATTGTTATATTCATTGTGTCCTTCGAGGAGATGTTAATTGCAGTTTGTGGCTCAGGAAGAACAATGAAATCATCCCCGGGCATCAAACTTCTGTCTTGTACAGGGTTAGTCTTCATCTAAAACAAAAATGTTATTATGGAATGAGGAACACACAGGAATTAAGAATTTCTTAGGGAATTGAGAAAGCTTTCTCCTTTGTTAAAACAAGAAAAACACCTTGACCTACACGTGACAGTTTCACCAAGAGAGGGAAAACCTAATTTACCCTGCAAATCTCAGACACTTTACACAAACAGCACTTTTAGAGCAACACAGGAGGCAAGAAAGTTATTTTCTTTTCTCGCTGTGTGTGGTTAGACGCTGCATTTTGACCAGGCACTAGACAATTAACATTACTCAGAAAACCCTTAGGGTGTCTAAACACTGATTTTATTTTTACTGTGACAGTTTCCTCAAAGCAATAGCATCAAAACGTCAGTGTTCTGTCACAGGAACCTGTTAAGAAACAGTTGTCTCTTCAAACACTTCTACACTGTCCCAGTATGTTTACATACTTCCAGCTTTAAACTCCATCGTTTCTCTCCTCCTTCGATTCGTTCAATGAGGGGCTCCCACACTGCATAAGCTTCATTGTAATAATGAATCTAGAGGAAGAAACAAAATTAAATAAGGCACCTAAACATAAAGGACTGAGTTCCTTCCAACAGCTTTAACTACAAAACACATTAATAAAAAAAACCCCATTAACCATTAAATGGATTCAAAATACAACACACAGAAGTGTAATACATCATACACATTTCATAAGTGGCCTAAATGTTCTCAGAGTAGACTACCTGGCCTTCTTTAAGAGCATCCCAGTCTGGCCTGGTAACACCTTATCTTTTTAACACCTTCATTTAATATAGTGTAACATCTATCCTCTTGTACACTGAGAGCATGACTTTAAGAGAAGGAACTTCAGAAATCACAGAATCACAAAACACTAGGGATTGGAAGGGACCTCGAAAGACCATCTAGTCCAATGCCCCTGCCACAGCAGGATCCCCTAGATGCAGTCGCACAGGAACACATCACAAAGGGGAGGGGTTTTGCAGCACACAGAGTCCCTAATGTGCAAACCAGGGAGGTTTCCTCTTACAATCCTGCTGTACAACTGAAAAACATCCAGTCAAGCAGGTGCCCAGCACGCTCGAGGTTCAGTGCAGAGTATTACCGTGACAGCATTTCACCAACTAAGGCTTTTGCTTCCCATCCATTGGTACGGAAATGCTTCATTGTACCATGAGATGACAATTCATCTAAGGACACTTTGTAGTCTCACTGGCACAAGAAAAGTAATTCATGCTCTACAAAACATTTTTACTTCACAGAATCACAGAGCAGCTGCATAAATGGTTGTATGAAACTTTAAGGTGCTGCCCTTGTATGTGACTTAAGCCATCTCAGAATTTACTGGATGTTGGGGAAAAGAATTGCAATAGCTGGTAAAACAAACACTGTGACTGTGGAGCTTTGGGGCATGGCTTGGCATTGCCATTGGTAGAGCTGGGTTAATGGACTCATGATCCTGAAGGTCTTTTCCAACCTACACAATTCTGTGAGTCTATGATTCCACAATTCAAGAGGCAGAGATTTTTTCAGAAAAGAGTAGCTTCTACCTTACCAATAGAGAGAAAGAATATAGAGAAATACAGCAGGGAGTAAGAGCTAAATATGAACATTAAACTAAGCCAAGCGCATAGTTCACATATCAAAAAAGTGACTATGCATTGTTCCATAGTAGATAGTGCCACTAAAATGTACTACTGATTGCTGGAGAACTGGGCAGAGAAGAATCTAATGAGCTATAACAAGAGTAAGTGCAGAGTCTTGCATCTGGGCAAGAACAACCCCAGGTACCAGTATAGGCTGGGGACTGACCGGTTGGAGTGTAGTGTAGGGGAAAGGGACTTGGGGGTCCTGGTGGACAACAAGATGACTATGAGCCAGCAANTGATTGCAAAGTCGCTGCAGAAAGCACATTATGCTGTAGTCATACTTGCCTGACTACTGAACAACTATTAGGAGCATCATAATTTAAAACTTACTAATTTAGCACATAAGAAGTGTACTCGAAAGTTACTTGATCGGGATGAAGCATGCAGAAATGTTTTACACTACTAACAGCTGGATTCTACCTACCTCCAGTGACATATTAGCAGTGACCTCCATTAGCGAGGACCAGTTTTTAAGGACTCCTGAAAACACAGATTCTACTAACAATAAAGGAACAGTACGATGTCCCAGCCCACATTCCAAGGTGATCTGAACAGATTTCACTACAATATCAAATTTCTCTTGTTTCAGAACATGTTCACGGTCCTTAAAATTTTCTGTTGCTTCTGTGGCTACGTCAACACCAAGAAACCAAGCATTGCACTGGTCTATCGGCTTCACTTGCCACAAGTTCTCAGAAACTTCAGTTGCTCCTCTAGAAACCTCCTCTGTCATTCTGGGTTTTAGGGCAGCCGTAATGGTCATGACTGTATTCAGAATTATCGGTGAGATCTTGAACAAAGAAAAAAAATCCTTTATAGCTCAAACCATTATAAAACTGGTTGGCATACAAAACATATGGCAAATGGAAATGGCAAGTCACTGCTGGCTTCCTCACATGGTCATATAGCTTTAAAGGCCTTTAGAAGACAGGCAGCTTGAACTCCAAGATAGAGAAACAGCATCCATTCATGGACATCCGCTAATTTTCTTGTTCTACAACATTTCCCAATTCCAGCCTCACATTTCCACAGGCTCAAGAAAAAATTTATCAAATTGGAATTCTACTTGTACTGATACAATTTGAAAGAAACTGGTAGATGAAATCCAGTATTTAGTCCTTTTTTTGCCAAGGGGTTGGCAAATCAAGGAACATGATTTTATCCAGCAGACAGTGGCTCTGGAAAGAATAAATGCCTGAGTCTGGAACTGAATTTATGGGGAAAACTGAAGTTTTAAATAGCAATATGTAAATTAAAAAGAAAACAACCAAGCTACAGCTTAGGAATCACAACTGTTCTTCCAAAGAGGGTTTGAATAGTGATCTTACCTTTACAGTAAGTTCCTCTATTGTCACTACCACAGTTTGCAACCCCGAGACGTGCACCATATTTTCCATGGCCAAAGAACATGGCCGTAGCACCTGAGTGAAAGATACAATCGGATTATTACAGGAACTTTGGGAACCTAACCTGGTGGTTTTTAATCCCATAGGCCAAAGAGATGCTGATCCCATAAAAGAACGTTTCAGGGTAACATGTGATTGCTACTGGATAGGTAGAAGTCAGTGATACAAAAGCTTTTGACACAAGGCTTTTGTTTGAGGAAGAGATAAATCACAAACCCAATGCACAAAGAGAATGATGCTGTATTAGTTCACGTTTCACTCTGAAAAACAAGGTTTCTTACCGTAGTAACACTCTTGCCTTGTTTTTCTTTGAGAAAGGCACAGGCCAACACTTTGAAGCTGCTCACTCGGGCAGTCATTCTTTGTGCAAGCTTTCCAGAGGCCAGATTAAAGTCACACTGGAAGGAAACTTTCAAGGCAGGAGCATCGGCTTTGGTCAAATTAGCAACAAACACAATTTCTGGATCCATGATCACAGCTTTTACTGTCATATTTGGCCTTACAGATATTTCTGTGAAAATATATAAAGAAACCACCTTGAGCATCAACGGTTTGAAAGTATTACTATGCACATAAAGCCTAAACAATGCTTTACAACTGTTGAGTTCTCCTAGAGATTTATCAGTTTGGGTTTTTTTACATAAATACTTTGTCCACACTGAGTATCACAACACTGTTCAGTAAGCAGACAATTTCTTGTCTGAATATCCACTCAGTCTACAAAGCGAAGGAGATAACCATACTAGATTTATCTCAGCTGAAAACAGGACTCCCTAACCTAGTGATCAGGTCAATCAAGTCACTTCAGTTCTCAGTGATGCGTGACCCTCTTGCACACTAGGACTCATTAAATAAGTTACTCCTATGAAGTATCACACCTACGCAATCAAACGGGCGCCAAGGTGTAGTGCTTGGTGCTCTACATGGTGGTTTTTACTGCAAAGACACCTCCTCCCCAGTGTTACATGAATAAACTTGTTTAGCACGAGTGATGTTCAGTATTCAGCTCTGCTGGAGAGCACAAGACCACTGCTTAACGCAGCAGTTTTAGGACCACAACTGCCTACAACTGTCTATGGTTATCACTAGCAAATTCATACTCTGTGAAGAATAAACTCATTTCTTTAGTCTGATAGCATCTTATAAATCTTTGGATTATTTATTTTCAGTACAAAGTCTGTGAAAAAGGGGAGGAGGAGTGGAAGTCAGCTTAACAGACCTGTTTCTGGCTTGGATTTCCCAGAAGCAACATTCTTTAATTGCAGCTGCGTAGATCTTTCTGTTGACGACGTCAGCACTGAATTAATGAAAAAATCTGCTACTGCCAACAAAAACTCCATGCTGGCACATACATACAGCTTGTCAAGGATAGCAACGACTTCAGTTCCACTTTCATCCTGCTTGTATCTCACATCTATCATAGAACTCTCCTTTGTGTCATCTTTCTTGTCTATCATTCTGGAAAGCAAGTGAATAAGAAGTATTTCCAACGTCGTAACACAAACATAAAAAAACAAGGACACACAAGCAGTGTTGAGTTCTCTCTGTGTCATTCGTAAACAACAATTACTACATAAGCAATCACTGTTTCTTCCAGAAATAATAGTACAGACTTCTCTAACAGAAGAGCTATTTCAACTGAAATTTGTGCACTGTATTTTTGGATCTAAGTATGCAGCATGTAACAGACTGAAATTTCAGTGCCTAGCACTCTCCAGCTGAGGCTTGTTGATCTCTACTCTTCTACACAGTTTCTGTGATACTTTAAGCCTACAAGGTAGGTTGTTTTTTTTTCTTTTGGAAACCCTGGGAAATCAACATGTAACAGGAGAAACTGGCTGAAGTAGTATGAAAATCACATGATAGTGCACAGTACAACAGGGAACAACCGGCAGCCCTCCCAAGTTACATCAATCCCACAACCTCACGTGAAGCCAAGTTCAGAAGAAGAAAACAGTCTTCCTCACAAGCTACTAGGAGGTTTTTGGGATTTCTAATGCACTCTAACTTACCTGGCAGTCACATTCTGAATTCCTTCTCTGAGATCATCCAGGGTACATGCCTTGAGTTTAACATTAACATCAATTGAGCCATCTGAAAAGATCTTCCCAGAAGACACCATGAGATGCAGCTGGAGTTCACCGAGGCGCAGTTTGTCACTATGCAGTGAAATCACAGACTTCTACACAAGGAGAAATAGTAGGACCAGTTACCACAGGATTAGGTAGTAATAAGTGCATTTCCCTCACTGATAGCCACATGCATTTTGATGCACGCACTGAAGGATCTGGTTAGCCTGTTGCTGTCATCAGTCCAAGAAACTCACTGAGAAAACAGAGGAAACTAGTTGGTTTGTGGTAAAACTGTTTCACCACCACATTTCTAGCAGTTGTTCAGAGTTTGTGACCAAAGGATAATCCCCCTGAGCCCTGAACCTCCTGCCAGAGAATCCCTCTGCTCCTGTCACACTCAAGCACTTACAAGCAGAAACTCCACAAGAGGCAGACAGGATAGGAAGAAGAAATTTAAAATTAAATTGTGTTAGGGTTTCTTCCCCATGATGCTCATTTCACAAGCACTTCTATAAATTATACACCCCTCATACAAAAAGCAGCACGAAGTCCTGCACTGTAGTTTTAAACGCAAAGCTAGCACACAGGGACTATTGTACGAAGACTTGAAAAGCAAGAACTCTCACGTGTACAGAAAGTACATGAAAGTCATAAACAGAAGGCAACGTGGCACATCTTTCTCTTCTGTTTTCAGCACAAAAAGGATGTTCATTATTGCCCACCCTCAGATAAGAGGGAAGTAGGGGGCCACGTACTTACTATATGGGCACCAAGCACAGAACTAGGCAACTAATTCCTGCTGCTCCAATTTTCTGGGTCACTGGAATCAAACGACCAAAACAAATGGCAGGTGGCTTTGGTTTAGTACTTTTTTGTAGTGTGACTTTTAGTAATGCACTTAGAGCTTTTCATCAGGGACGTTCTCTGCTCATAAATCCTCAAAATTGCCAGGTAAATTGCATAAGCTGCATAAGACAAGCACTACAAAGCCAACCCAACTAACTCTTTGTTTTAGTATCCTGGGTGCTGTCCGTGTGCGAATCCAGAGTTCCCCACCCTGTCTGTACAGCCAAGCTTTGTCACAAACCTGATTCTTATCACTATTGTAGAGAGTGACTGCAAGTGACTCAAAATTGAAGTTGAAATTAAGCACTGTGTAACATTCCTCAGAAGGCTGAGCTGCACAAACACCTTCTTGTCCAAAATCAAGAGAACCTGTAAAGAAAATAGTTTTTTAAAAGTTTAGAACACTGAACTTGGAAATGGTTTTTCTGGATTTGGAATGTTTATAATTCAAGTAAGAAAGTCACAAAAAGATTAAAAGCTCTAAATATGTAAAACTAGCCAGGACAATTCATATACCACATATATATACAAGAAGGAACTTCTTCACAGTGAGGGTGACAGAGCACTGGAATAGGCTGCCAGGGGGTTGGGGAGTCTCCTTCTCTGGACAAGTTTAAAACCTGCCTGGGACACGTCCGTGTGTGACTTGATCTAGGTGATCCTGCTTGGGCAAGGGAACTGGACTAGATGATCTTCCTAAGTCCCTTCCACTCCCTAACATTCTGTGATTCTGTGAATTCAAACTTTTATTTACCCATTTTAACTTGGTTCTGTGTAATGCATGTTAAATTTATCTACCTCAGAGTGACTTAAGATCCTTAATTAAAGCTGTCATTAACTTACTGCAGTCATTAATTTACTGCAGTTCTTTAATAAAGACCTTCAGAAAGTGCTAAGACTGTTGAAGGAGTTTGCACAATTCTTCCATCTAGTTTCTTTTCATAGTACACCAACTCAATTATTGGCTGAACACTAAAAGAATAAAAGAGTAATCCTGAAAAAACATGCTACAAAAGAAGTTGACTATCAACAAACCACTCCTCGTATGTGCCTTCATTCTTACAGCTATCCAGGTACACAACACATCTGTGCAGCAACGGAAAAAATTAGAGCTACACACATTAAGTGCATCAGATAAATTGTACATTTGAATTTGCACACAGCCTGTTGCCTAAATACATTCAACCTGTTGAATTGAACATACCCTCACAGACACCAGATTCATCTGGAACTTTCCCTTTTCTCAGTATCTGCACATCTTCAATGTTCTCCTGCACAATAGTTGCCTGGGAAGAAGCCCCTCCAAGGTTTTCAAATAAAATTTTCATGACAACAGTTAGATCATCTTCACTGAGCGCAATCTGTAAAATAATAAACCCACAACGTTGTTTTTGGTAACAAATAAAATAGCTTTTTTTTTTCCAACACAGCATGAAAATGTGCTGCTTCCACCAGAAACAAGCTGCCTAGTCAAAATGATCTTGGCCAAAGCACCCTAAAATGTCATTTGGCACTTGTTATGAACTGAAATTACAAGAAGAACTAACACTACGCAGCATTCTTATGAGGAGAGGCTGAGGGAGCTGGGTCTCTTGAGCTTGGAGAAGAGGAGACCTCATTAATGAGGAGACCTCATAATGAGAAGGGTGACCTCATTAATGTCTATAAATATTTGAGGGGTGGGTGTCAGGAGGATGGAGCTGGGCATCCATGAGTTTGAAGTCTTTTAACATTCTGTAAAGAATACAAGTTGCAAAGTATTTCCAAGCTCTTTAATCAGCCACAGCGACAGTCTGAGTGTATATGTGATTTTTTTTTTGTAGCTGTGACTCTCCATGGCATTACCTTCATTGGTTTCAGGTCTCCTTTGATACCAATTGTTGGGGTTTCATGATACCAAGTTGCTGCCAAATTTCTTTGGACCACTAAAGCCAAACTCACAGGACAGAGAATTTCAGAATCTGGTTGAGGATCGGTGGATATAATGCACCTACGAAAGGACAACAGGAGCAGCAAAAGAAAAATACCTATTATTTGGCAGGTTGCAGCTACTATCACACTGATCTAGCAGAGTTAGGGATATATTTATTTTTTAATTAATAATATTGTGGGTTAGCATGCACTTAAGGGGCAGGTATGCACTTAAGATGAACTCAGTTCTTATCTAGTCATTGTCTTCTTTAAAAGAAGTTTTAAAGACTGTTTCTAAGAGCACTTCCAAACTTAGTTGGGGCTCTTTTTTTGTTTTGGTTTTACAATGTTTTCCTCACCTATCACCTTTAAACAATGAACAATGCTGCACACAGAATGGTCATTTTCTTACCAAGCACTTTTCAGCAGAGAGGAAAAGTTCAAGTATACCTTGATAATTTCAAATGAGTTAGCTGCACATCCATGTTGTCGATGACTGGAGGAAGAGAAGACTCATCTGAAGACACCAGCTTGAATTCATTCTGAACTCTGATTAAGCCAAGATCTGCTATCAAAGCATTACGGGACGTTGAAGATTCAGGAACAACTATAACTGGAGCTTTCAAGTAGACATCCATTAAAAGGCGGAAGCTCTTTTTAGCGAAGTCTTTCATGCTGGAAGCAGCCATTTCTGCTGCCTGGACAGTGACTGCAGTCAGAGCTTCTTGTGCCGTTCGGAAATCGTTCAGGAAGTTCTGTTGAGAAAAAGAGAAGGTGAAAAAAGTAGGAGTTCTAGGAGAGCAAATAAGCCTTGCAGAAGAGGCAACCCCAAGAAGAATGTAAATTTAACAAAATAGTACAGCTGTGGCAGAAACATGAAATGTCTGACTCAACTACGCGAGTTGCAAAAAAAGCAAACAGCTACAATCATGCACAAGCCAAGACACTGCTCCCTGATTTAATTTTGAAGATTAAAGCTACCACCACAATTCATTACTTGTTCTGTCATCACCCTTATTTTCCATTCTTCTATAAAAAGGTGAAACTTGAGTGACAGTTGTTCACAATTCTGTATGTTTGTACATCGGGTCATCACAAGGCACAGGTCACAAAGAGCTCAACATATTTTGTTTTACTAAAAAACCTTTTCATGTAAAGAGAAGAATTGAAACTAATGTCTTACCAGAAGAGACATGAAAAATTTATGTAGGTATATGATCTGGATGCAACCCACTTTCAGAGACATTTTACCATCCACCCTTGACATATCAGTGTAGGCTTCACCTGCAGTAGCATCTGGATAGAGCGACATGTGAAACCGAAATACTTCATCTCCCATTATGGAGACAGCCTAGAAGATTAAATCCATCCAGTTAATACTCACAAGGAGTAATCTGTGATACAATCATTGCTTAAGTTTTCAAAGACCTCCACAGAAAAATCAACTGCGACTTCTGAGCAATAGCTGGACACACACATGCAAGGAACAAAAGGGAACCAGATCAGCTACTTCACCGTGTGGCTTCTACACTGTTTATCTCTAGTCCACTTTATATTTAACCCATTTAACTGTATTGAAGCAAGTTTTGCTTCCCTGAAGGATATTAAAAATGAATTTTTGCTTAATATTTAGTACATGACGTTGTTTTTAGTCTTATTCAACACAGCGAATCAACTACAGTGCTATCATGAAATAGCTTGAAAATCCAGGTCTTTTTGTGTACAACTGGCATATCACCTTTTTATGGATTGTTTTTGGATCAACGTTTGTAATCACAATGTCCTCAAGTCTGGAAAACACTTTAATCTTTTTAGGCTTCATAGCTACGGCTGCATCCATTCCTGATTTGAGACAAAAGATAAAATTAGCTTTAACAAATTCTAGGTCAACACTTTTTATAACATTTATAGCATTGTTTATTACTAAACATAAATAGTAAGAATAGCTTAGACGCCAGCATTTTACTATGTAATAACCAATGCTAAGCCCAAGACAGAAGTCTCAACCATACTAGAGGATAAATCAGCCCACACCAATGGACTCTACAACCAGGGTAAGATTCCTTGTCTAGGATCTTGTTATTAAAAAGCAGACTTTTGAGATTTTTATAAGATAGTTTATTCACGTCTTTTAATTTTACTCCACTTAGAAACAAACTGCCTTCTTTTCTGCAAGTCTTTTCTTCTCTTACAGGCATTTTGGTTATTAAAATACTAAACCACAATCATGTAACACAAACAAAATATATTCAAACATATGTAACAGAGAGAACCACAGAACATGCACGAGCCTTTCAGAAGTGAATGCTACAACTAAACCTAATATTCTATTAAAAATCCCTTACCTCGTATTCTAATGTGTGCAATTCTACGGGTCTGATCACTGACTGCAATGCTGAATGTATTTAGCTTTGCAGTGAGCTTTAATTCACAGATATCATCGTGGCCTGCACTATCAGACGCTAGATAGGAAACACAAGAGACACAGAAGAACTTCATTACATTTCAACTCATTTTTTAAAAACAAATGTTTTGCACCTAATACAAACTACTCAAAAAAACTCAGTCACTGACTAACACAGGCAAACAGCAATCAAGGTGATGGTGCAAGCAAAAAAACACAAAACACAACCCAAAACCCAAGAAACAGCAGTCAAAACTGAAAGTGCCTGCGGAACATGAAATTTAACAGTCAGCCATTGTAAACTTAAACACCAAAAGATTTAGGACGACAGTGTTTTGAATTTCACTAGCAACACTGCAAAAACAAGGCTCCATCACAAAGGACCAGTTAAAAAGAGCCTCACCGAATTTCCATACAAAAACTCACACTATGAATTATTAAGCACACCACCATCACTTCAGTTCAGAACTTCTCTGCTTCTCCAGGGCTTTAAAAGGATTTTTGCAGCAAAGTTGTGACTGTGATGCTCTGAGAAGCCTATCGTACTCCTCATTGCAGCATGGACTGCACCACATACAGTTGTGCGTGCCTTGTTTTTCCACCACCAAGACTGCAGCGCTGCCACCTGGAATCCTTTCAAAGCAAAGGCCAGATGCTGCTGGAAAGGCAACACATTTGCTGGTTAATACCACCTTACCTGGTGTAAGAGCACTTCCTTTGTCTCGCTCTTTCATTTGAGGCTTGAGGTCTGATGCTTTGTCAGTACTGGGAAGACCACCTGATGGAACGCTGAATGTGAGGAAACTCATGATGGAAAGCAAAGCCTCTGTGTGAAGCACTATATGCAATTGTGAAAAGATGACCTAAAGGGCAAGTAGACAAAGGAACACGGGTATTTAGTAGTTAGCAGTTGCACAACAACTCATGATAATTGTCATAGAATTGAGGAAAAAAAAATGTCTTGCCCAATTTCACAACTATCTCACTTCTCCGCCTCCTTCAAGAGATGGAGATCCCACAGTCACTAGATCCCACAGTCACTAGATCCCACAGTCACTAGATCCCACAGTCACTAGATCCCACAGTCACTAGATCACATGAAGGACCACTGGAATTATACAGCTCTTAGTCAGAAAATGAATACACTAAACACTTCTTTTAAATTTTTTGTTTTCTCCTAGACATCTATCTGAAGTAGTTAAATATAACGCAGCGACACTTAATGATGACAGCATCTGGGGTTTGGTATTTGCTTCCATTTTTCATCTTCAATGAGAAGAGGAAAACTGGCTAACTAACTGAAGTTCACACAGCTGGTACTGTTTAAGAAGCCTACAAATTTAAATTCCTCCACTACTTACATTGATGTTTTGCTTGGTGCTTCCGTAAGTAGTAACAAAATCTGGCCCATCAATGTCAGCCTAAAGGAAGGAAAAAGCCCACACACACAGTCAGTATCTGTCAAATCACCTAATTCATTAAGTGAATTAATTGAATTTACCCCATGCACACAAGATTTATACCCACTGCAAAAAAGAAAAAGAACGCGATGAAGCCTGAATAAACAAGTTCTCAAAACTAAGCTCATTTAGGAAAAGGCTACCTCACCCATTAATTTTCACAAAGGTACTAAACACTATTATTCACAGAACAGAACTCACACAAACATTTGGCTTCCTCGGTGATTTCCTAATCACATTGACATAAAATACAGTGGAAAGTTAGAATCATAGAATCATAGAATCATTACGGATCGGAAGGGACCTAGTCCAANTAGAGGGGGAGAAGAACCTCTCTTGATCTGCTAATCACCCCTCTTCTAATCCACCCCAGGATGCTGTTGGCCCTCTTGGCCACAAGAGCACATTGCTGGCTCATAGTCATCCTGCTGTCCACCAGGACCCCCAAGTCCCCTTAGATACGATGTTAACTTGAAAAACAGGTATTTGGGAGAAGACCTAGGTAAGTTCTAGACGGAAATCTTAAAGGCTTTACAACAAGCAACAAAAAACCCCCACCCTAACCCAGGCAAAGTATGGAAGTTGGGTTTTTTTCAATTTTACTCCCCATATAATCTTAGTTAAAAGCCATTAAAACCTTAACATATTCCATTTTCAGAAGATGCTCATCTGTCTCACTTGAAGAACTGACAATGCAAAGAGGATCTCCTTTCGAGTCTGCAGATAAAGAAACAAAACTGTAAAGTACTTCCTCTGGAAAGCTTTACTGTGCCCATGAAATGCCTCCATGCTAATTGTCTATCATATACCAACTAGATACCATGCTTGCCGAAATAGTGAAAGTAAACATCTCCTAAGTAATAACTTGTGAAATGCTGAGTTCACTTTTTTTTTAATTAAACTAGTTAAAAACAACTTACCTTGGTCCTAAAAGAAAAAAACCAAGTTATTTACATTCCTGTAATTAAATTTTGTGGTCTTTTATTCAAAATCATACTCTTCTACTTTGACTACATAGTCAATTCAGTTATTACTTCACTACCACTTGCAATTGTTATGTGACCAATCAAGGAATCATAGAATCACAAAATCATTAGGGATTGGAAGGGACCTCAAAAAATCATCTAGTCCAAACTCCCTGACCCAGCAGGATCACCCAGACCAAGTCACACAGGAACACATCCAGGTACGTTTTAAACATTAACAGTCTCCACAACCCCCCTGGGCAGCCTGTTCCGATCTTCCGTTACCCTCACTGGGAAGAAGTTTCTTATGCCATGGCCCTTCACTTGGCTCCACTCACCCTTCCACTTGGGCTTCTGTCCTCTGTTGGTCTGCAAAAGATCCAACAGCACTGCTG
>VXBP01004029.1:20801-58966 GCA_013400115.1 Rhinopomastus cyanomelas | reverse complement strand
ATGGTCTAGCTGATGTGGTGATGTTAGGTCACAGGTCTTCTCTAGCCTTAATAATTCTGTGATTCTGTAACGTTTTGTTTTCAATTTTTTACATCTTCAGCCAAAAAGTATTACTCAGATATTTTTCCTTAAACTGGAAGCCAAGTGCATTTGTCTGGTGGTGAAAAAACAATGTCAGGTCAATAACCTGCATATTTCTGGAGAAAACAAGTGCGCTCAATGTGATCTGTAAGCACTAAGATGGTCCCTCGCTCCATACATGCCTTTATGTGTGGCCACACTAAACCATGCTGTGCTTGGCACAACAACATATTAAAACACTTATAAAAATTGTTTATATATCTTGAAAAACAATCCATTCAGAATGGAGAGGAAAATCTTATGTTTTCTCCACACTTTTAATGAAAGGTAATACAGGAATCTTTGCAATGCTCATAACTTTCAAGGACCTTTAGCTTTGACTGGTGTTCTAGGAATACTCTGAAGATTTGAATCACTGTTTTTCATAACATAGACCTAAAAACTTCCTCTGAACACCCTCTAGCTACTATATACTGTCTTTATTTTCACTGACTACATAACAAAAGGAATTCTCGAAGATATGGTGGAGGCAAGAATCAATTTTGGGTATGCTAACAGCACACCAAATAAATACACCTTCCAGCAATTGTTCCAATAATTACAGTATCACAGTATCACAGTATTACCAAGGTCGGAAGAGACCTCATAGATCATCAAGTCCAACCTGTTACCACAGAGCTCAAGGCTAGACCATGGCACCAAGTGCCACGTCCAATCCTGCCTTGAACAGCTCCAGGGATGGCGACTCCACCACCTCCCTGGGCAGGCCATTCCAGTGGCCAATGACTCTCTCAGTGAAGAACTTTCTCCTCACCTCAAGCCTAAATTTTCCGTCTTTTAAAAAAATTCTGACAAAATCAATAAAATAACTTTCAATAAATTCCATGTATAATATATTCATTTAGAATAGGCTCACAAAATGATGTAAAAAAAAAAAAGATTTACCAGTGTCTTCCTTAAATTGTAAAGTGAAGCACATGTCATTTTCCTCAGTATGGAAGTCTGTATGGGATAAAGTTTATGCAGTATCTTCCAGCAGCTGCAGTACCCACAGCTTTCTTCTAGGTTAAAGTTAGGAAAATCAATAGCTTCAGCAACTGTCAGGATACAGTCCCAACTGATGTTTTTTAGCTATTATGTAATAATAAATACTATAAGATCATGAGTGAACCTCTTTAGAAGAACTTCTAACAGAACTAGTGCTGCACTCTGGACAATCCAGCACTGAGCCAAGAATAGCTGCCAGGTGCCTCTGAGAATGGCCTTGGAGGCCTCAGCAAGGATGATAAGCGAGCAAACTAATTATAGAGGAATGTTAACCAGATTGTGGGAATCAGAGAATGGGGCCGTGTTTGGGAAAGCTGGAGGGGCCGTCCGATCAGGTAGTTTGTCGATGATGGCCAATGGGCTAGAGGACAGCTGCGCGTGACAAAGGCCATGTACCCAATGAGTGTAACCTCAGTGCCGCGCGGACAGGGCATGACTGTATATAAGCAAGGCGATTACGGGAATAAACGAGCTCGGCACCTTAACCATATTGGTGTGCGTGTCGTTGACGCGGCTAGCCCCTCGGAGGCCCCCCTGGTTACAGACCTCTGCTTCTAAAATTCGTATTCTTCTCCATTTTCTTAATGAAGTCCTGATGCACAACTGGCTGGAGCTCCCACATCAGTGTTCCCTGTGGATCTCACTGTGTCTCAGAGAGTTAACTACACAAATGAGAAGGGCAAATTACAGCTTGAATATTAATGTCCTAGCTGTGAGTCTTTGAGCTGGCAGAGATCTTTTACTGGGCATCTGCCAGATATGATTATTTGGAATATGAAACTACTTTGGAAGAAAGATTACATCCACCAAGAATCTACTGGAAGTCACAAAGCTACCAGTTGTTTCTTTACAAAACTATGCATTTATTTTTGGCTGCAGTATACTAGGATATTTGCTAGAAATTAAAAGTTTAAAGACCAAAAATTGAATAAAATGCTGCAAAGCCAAAATCAAAGAACTTAGACTAGGTGAAGATGTGCAGAATCAGAGCCAGTGCCTTTTCTTCTTGTCTCTAAGATATTAAGTAGATATTAGCAATATATTTAATGGCTACTTGATAAGTACTTGTCGCTGCCCTTTATTCTTTTTTTCTCTCCCTTTCTATGATGGTTTTTGTGGGTAGAGAGAAAACAAGGCTTTCAGCAGACTGGCAGCAGTAAATCCCAGCTGTTTCCTGTATTTTTTCCTAAGATGAGCACCTCACATTATCAGTTACTATGACACAAGTAATGTCATTAGACAAGGAATAAACAACTTCAAAACAATCACAGAGCTCAACATCTAATTAGTCAAACAAGCAGGCTGGGAAATCAGAAACACCAGAGCCAACTCTATCTTGCAAAGTGCTGTGAGAAAGACCTATGCAAACTGCACCTATGCTCCAATGCAGTAGTGAAATCAGGTGCAAATAACCATGATCAGATGAGACTCAAAAATTATCGGTTTTGTGATTCTTGAGGAAAACAAAGATTTTTAGATGCTATGGCTGTGTAGTAGAAGGGAGGGGAAGAAAACATAACTTGTTCAGTGATGAGTAGCATGATATCACCTAGAAAGTGTAGGAAGAGGATGCCAAGGCATTTTGTGAAGAGTCCAAGACTTCCTTCTCGGCAAATTAATATGATTGTTACATATCTAGCAGAAATCCTATTTTGTGTCTCTTTAGGCTACAAAAAAATGGAACTTTCACACTAGCAAGGAGACCTCCAGCTAGACTGATAGTGTCCTCCAGACTGATAGTATAGGACTATAAAACCTGCCTCCATGTATGCACAATCCAAGAATTTATAAAGCACCACCATTCACCACAGCAAGTGCTTTAATAGAAAACACAGAACCAGGCTCTTCTCTGAGTTTCACAAGGAAACATAAAGAGACAACAGACTGTAGTGAGGCAAGGTCTGACAGAAGAAAACGGAAAAAACAAAACTACCCTGGTGCAAGCGTTTAACACCAGGTTATATTATCCAGAAAGGCTCCTGGAGATTCTCAAAACTGAACTAGAACTCTTGAGCAACCTGAACTGCTTTGAAGATACCTCTGCTTTCAGCAGGTGACTCTGCTCCATGAACACCAGAAATATCTGACAACTTGAAATATTTTGCAATTCTGTGGTATTCTGCTGTGTTTCAGGGATGGGGCCCTTGAGCTTTTAGCCAAGGACTGCTTGTCATGACTGAAATTCATATTTTGGGGGAGTTTGTTCTGATGCAAGGAATTAAGTTGTTATTCTTTAAAGGTGAAGCAGTTTGTAGATTTGGTATAATTTCCAAATCTATTATCTTCTGTCCTTTCTCATTGTAACTAGAACTCTCTGTAGCATTTCACACTGTTTTCTCTACCTGGACACCTTTTCTTAGACTAATTTAAATAAGTCAGAAGAAATGTCTTCCTGTGCCTCTGCTCTTTTCTTTACAGCTGTGAACACCATCTCCAACTCTTCATATTTCTCTAATCACTCAAGAGAAAAAAAAACAAACAAAAGGAAGGGAAAAGGAAGGGAGAGAGGAGTGGAAGAATAGTCCCTTAAAAAATAAAGTATATGCAAGAACAATTAGTGACATACTTCTGAATTACAAAGATTTAGAAGTCAGGATGTTGTGCTTTATTTAATGTAAGACTCTAGGGAAATAACTATCTACCAAAGGAGAATTAATCCTTTGACTTATTCTTGCGAAACAAGTTAGGAATTGTAAGAATGTACATGGACTCAATCTGTGCTTCCTTCTCCACCAAGAAATCAAAGTCCTTGAACAAATATTACTGCTAAAGTTAAGAGAACATGCTACTCAGGAATTTTGTGAGAAATGCTAAATTCGTGCCAAAAAACCCCATTGAAAATGATGACAATTTTCTGAATTTTCCCTAGAAGCTGACATGCAGATTTGACTGATTTTTAATTTCTTTTTAAAGGCAAAACACAAACAAGATTTGTTTTGCACAAAGGCTATTGCAGTCTTTTCTGAGCTGTAATCAGAGGATGTTTAGAAACAGAAAATTCCTCTGGTAGCTATAGGCAGAATGGAATCAAGGTAACTGATGTAAGCTCACAAATAGATTGCCCAAGTTTTTCCTGAAAGACCAACAAAATCAGTGTATTTGTTACTAAGAGCAACATGGTTAAAGTATGAACAGAGTAATTATTACATAAAGATTTTCTGCAACAGATAAGTCCATGGACTGGGAAACCACTACTTCAGCAAAGAGTAATAGATATCTTCTTGTACCTGGGAATTATAAAGTCTTTTGATGAAATTAAATCTTTTTAAAACTTGATTCCAATGATCCTGAGCTTGCAAATATTTTGTACAGAACTTCCTTTAGCAATTTCATTTATGGAATTTATTGTTTACAGAAGCTTGTGGGCAGAATCTATTTTACCCCCTCTGTATTCGATCAGTGTTTCCTAGCACATAGGTAATTAAATATGTTTAATGAATACCCTCCTCATTGTATCACATTGTTGTTGTAGTGTTGCTCAGTACTCATATGTTCTTCTTTTCTTTGGAAAATATCATACTTGTTTTCTTGGCTATACTTTGGCTCATAACTAACTCAAATAAACCAAATTGCCTTCAATTTCCAGCAGTTGTAACTACATAAATATGCTGATTGTAAATACATAGCTATGCTATAATCCATACATAAAACATAACTCTGACAAAATCCAGTTTGCAGGCAGAATTTTCAGGCTTTCACAAGTACTGACGCTATGTAAACTAAGTGTTTATTTCATTACAGCCTGAATGATCACTTGCCATTCTAGTGACAAACGTAAAACAAAAATAATTTGGCAGCAGCACTGACTTAAAGCACAAAGATGACTTTTCCAGTTCAAAAGGAAAGAACACAGAGCATCTTGTCACTTCCATATTTATGTGTCCCCTGTATCTGCTTGTTTGTTTCCTCACTACAAAACCTGTTGAAGACAATGTATTAAATACCTCTTATTGCTGTATGAGAGAGGAAACATCATCATGCTGATCACTAGTGATAGCAGCTGTTACATAATTTTGTTATAACTAATTTCCTGCTGCTAGAAGGCTTGAAATAACATTTACTCATATAATTGTAAATCCACTTATTTTATTCATCTTGTCCTAAATAAAAAGCATAAATTAATCCATATTAGCCATAGAATGGCTTAGATTGGAAGTAGAGATCATCTCATTCTAACCCCCTTGTGGGGTTAGAATGGGCAGGGACACCTCTCACTAGACCAGATTGCCCCATACAACCTGGCTGTACACACTGCATGGAGTATTCATCCATTACTTCTTTGGGCAATCTGTTCTAGTGCCTGACCAGTCTCACAGTGAGCACTTTTTTCCAAACATTCAATTTAAATATACTCTCTTTTAGCCTGAAACCATTTCGTCTTGTCCTATCACTAGAGTCCCTCATAAAAATTCCTCCTCCAGCTTTTCTGTAGGCCTCTTTCAGGTACTGAGAGGCTATAATATTCCCTCAAAGCCTTCTTTTCTCCAGGCTGAATAGTCCTGAGTCCCTCAGCCTGTCTTCACAGGAGATGTGCTCCAACTCTCTGATCACCCTTTTGTCCCTCCGCTGGACTCATTCCAACAGTTCCATGTCCTTTTTGTGTTGCAGACTCCACAACTGGATGCAGCACTCCAGGTGAATTCTTACAATGGCAGAACAGAAGAATCACTTCCCTCAGCCTGCTGTTGACATTTCTTTTGATACAGCCCAGGACACAGCTGACCTTCTGTCTTGCATTCACACATTGTCAGATCATGTTCAGGTTCTTGTTTACCAGCACTCACAACAACTTCTCCTTGGGACTACTCTAACAATCCATTCACCTCCCAGCAAGTGAGCTGTGCAGCAACCTGTTGCTACCAGCAACTTGCTGCGCAGGTTACCTATGCGTAATATTAAATATTATAGAATTAAATATCATATAATGACTTGGGTTGGAAACAGGTTGACCTGAAAACCAGTATATCTCCAGTATCTCCTTCTCCCTCTTAAACTGGGGAGCCCAGAACTAGATGTAATATTCCATATGCAGCCTAACAGGGGAAAGTAGAGGGAGAGGAGAACCATCCCTGAACTACTACTAATATTCTTCTAAATGCACCACAAGAGACCTTCTGCTTTCTTGTTCTCATGGCCACATTGCTGGCTCATGGTCAGCTTGTGGTCCACCAGCACCCCTAAGTACTTTTCCCCATAGGTGCTCTCTAGCAGGTCAGTCCCAACTTACAGTGGTACATGGAGTTGTTCCTCTACAGATGCAGCAGTGTACATTCACTCTTGCTGATCCTTACCAGGTTTCTTGCAGCCCAAATCTCCAGGCTATCCAGGTCATGATGGATGGCAGCACAGCCTTCTGGTGTGTCAGCCATTCCTCCTAGCTTTGTATCATTAGTGAAGTTGCTGAGGATACACTTTGTCCCACTATGCCTGCTCGCCCCATGGCACAGGCAGGGGAAGGGCTTTTTGTTGGCAAGGCTCAGCTCAGCCCAGCTCAGTTTGGCGGCAAGGCAGAGCATTCTGCCACCATCCTCTGCCCACTGCTGTAGTTGGTGCGACATTCCAAGCTGGCCATGGTCAAGAGGGGCTGGGGCTAGGCACAGCCAGGGCCACCCGCTCTGGGGCTGCTCTGTCCCAGCAGAGCAGGAGGAAGCAGAAGAAAAAGGGAAAAGGCACAGGCTCACGGACAAGCCTTCTTCTATTCAGGTATAGTGCACCTGCAATACACCCCTAGCACCCCACTCTGAACTGAGCACAAAGCTCTTTCCAAAGCTCCCCAACCTGCATCTTAGGTTTCAGCCCTGGGGCACTTATGGCTCTTGCAGTCTGGTGGAGGGCTTTTGACTACAGATAGCCTACTAACCTAGCCATTAGCTTTTAATTACTTGGCTTCTCTGAACCAAGTGAGGGTGAGGGGTTTCTTTCTGTCGTCTTTAGAGTTTAAATGTAACATATATAATTTTGAGAAGGGAAGAGGGAAAGCAAAGGTGATACCCAGCATCTATTTTCCTAACCTAGCACAGAGGTGAAGACTGCTTACCTACGTTCTGCAGATTACTGTGCAAAGAAAATCAGTGAATGAGAGCTCTCTAATTCTCTGCTGGTTTTCTGGTCCTTCTGCTCTCCACACACTAGATTCACATTGCTCATCTGGTTATTGGTATTATAAGAGGAATAAAATAGAAGGGAAAAAAAGAAAAAAAAAAGAAGCTGCAATTCAAACAAAATTTTACACAAATCAAGACTCAACAAGCTCTTACTCCTGCTCTTGACTACAGAGCTTCATCTTGATTTCAATGCATTGCTCACATTAAGCAGGATCTTGAGTGACAACAATAGAAACTTGATACTTGAATCACACTTTAATCTGTGATTGCATTTGAATATATTTCATCCATCTCCCTGAACATTTATTTTTAATCACTCTATAGTATGATCTACAAAAGCACACTGAAACAGATGAGAGGACAGAAAATAAAAGGGTTTCTGAAAAAAAATCACACTGTTGCTCCTTATTTTTTCTCATTCTGTACTTGCTCTAGGTTTCTTATCTAAGAATGAGCTTTTTGTGCTCTATTACAATATAAATATTAGACAATAAGTCTTCCAGACTGTTTGGTTATGGCTTGCAACCATGTTGTAGTTTGAAAATTATCAGAATTTTCAGATGTGCAGATTTGTGCTTTCATGAAGAACAAAAAGTTCTGTTACTCTCAGAGGACCCCTCCCCGCAGTTACCTGTCCTGGGGGAGGTGACACAGTCCTAAGACCTGCCCAAAAAGGGTGTAGCTAGGTCAGCCCATAAAAGCAGACCCGGATCATTGTTTGCTCTCTTTTGCTGAGGGCTTTCAGCCCAGTACCCCCATCACCCATTCTCGGGCAGTGGGGGTGGGGAAAGCAGCTTCCAGCCGCTCCTTCCACTGTTTTCCCTGTCGAAAATGGGACAGATGGGTCCGCTCCGCCCTGTAAATGGCAGGGTGGAGGAGGACGGCCCCACATGGTGCCAGCCGTGACTTGCCACCGGCTTCCAGTGGCTCCTGGAGGACCCCAGTTCCACCACTGCACTGCTGCCACAGGGAGAAGATACAGCGGCTCCGCACAGCTCTCCCCACCCTGGCCTGGACCTGAGGCTGCGCAATCCTGTCCACGGACCGGAGAAGCAAGATTTTGGTGCAGATTTACCATCACCACCCCCAAAGGAGCAGCCCTTCAGCATTGCAGTGAGCTGGGGTACTCTTCTTTCTACCTCCTGGAGCTGAGACAGGAGGAGAGAGGAGAGGGTCCTGGAAAACCCTCTTGGCCATGTGCAGAGTTGGGGGTGGGGGAAGGTGGCCTGTTGATGCAGCCATGCAGTCAGTCTCCATCTTGGATCCCGTACGTGGCTGGGGCTATGCAGCTGCTCGCCGCCCTTTTAGAGCGACTGATCAGCAGGAAGAGAGGCTGTTTGTTATTTCTGCCACTGAGAAAGACTGGGGGTGCTTAAGTATTGGGGAGGGGGGGAATTCCTTTGTGCTTAGCTGAAGAAAGCAGAAGGACTTGAGAGTCCTTAAACTTTGGATCTGAAAGACACAGTCTGGGTTCTTTGTTTGATACGCATGTGTCCTGCACTGAGGGATGCAGTTCAGGCGCTGAGGAATCAGGCCATCCTGAGAGCATTGAGCTGGAGAAGCTACGTTGAAGAATTGAAGAATTCACCCAGTCTGCCAACAGTTTGGGTCTCTCTGTATTGCAGATGGGCGTGATGCATGAATAATAGAGAGGGTGGTGGTACTCGTCTCTGCTTGACAGACATGCTCTTTTCCCCCAGATCTCTGATGTGAAAGAAGACCCGAGGCCCAAATGATAGTGACCGCCCATTGTATTTTTCTTACAAAGTGCGATGGCATTTGTGACACAATTTGTAGTTTGTGTGCACTAACTTGCTTAACCTTTTCTTCCTTTCTGTATACAGTTATATAGTTAATGAACCTTTTTCCAGTTTCCCTAAGCTATCCATTGTCTGGCAAATTTACCTGAGATGTCATCGAGACCTGACTGCTTCGCTTTTCTTTTCCTTTATCTTAAATTGTGGTCTTGAACCCACCACAAACCAACATAAAGTCATGTGGTTATAACTTTCAATAAGTATTTTGTGATCAGCAAAGATTTAAAATAATCTTATAATCTTTTGGAAGCTGAATAATTGATAAAAGACAAATAGTCAGTTAATGAAAAAAAAAATAGATTAAGTGAGGATGAGAAGTAGAAAAAGACCAGAGAAAAATAGAATTAAGGAAAGCAGGAATTTGAGAGAAAAGTAGTGTCAGAGAATGTTATTTACATGAGATAGGTAATAAAAATCCACGAAGAAAGAAGACAGAACAGGACAAGAAGAAATGCAAACAAAAAAAAGAATTAGTAGATCTCTAAAGATCTATAAAGGAATACAAGAGCAAAGTAGTATAACATGATATAACTTACGCTGCAAATACCAGCAATTTTAAATATATCAACCATTTGCTATGTATTTTATTTGTCTTCATTCCCATTCATTATATTCTATATTATTTACAGAAATCTAGTCTAGAGCTATATCCCATAAATCGCTAGAAAACAAGTTATATTTGCAAATTAAAATTAACTTCTAAAAGTAGAACTTTGGTACTATTTCCCATAACACATCAGACGTTTTAGTTTAGTTGAAGTTGATAGGTAGCATTAGTTTATAAAAATAACTATATATTATGCTCGTATTTCCCATTGGTATTTGTGACACATTTGAAGTATGATGCAGAAAACCTCAATAAAACATAAAAATCTTAAGTATATAAGTTCAGTGTGCATCATTACATTTCAATGTTGCTTAAAATAGCTGGAAAATATAAACCCTTGAAAAGAGTGAAAATGCATTCAGTTTTGATTTTCATTAAGGGATTCTCTGGTACAAACTAAAACAAACTAAAAAATTTGTTAGTTGATTATTTCTTTATACACTAAAAAATTCGAGAGGTCCTTCATATCAATAAAAATATCTTCACACCATGTGCAAAGCTACACAAAGAAATAAAAATAAAGCTGCAGGTCATGTAACACTAATCACTCATAGTTTACATCACAGTGAATTTACTCATTTCTACAAAAAGTAAGAAACAGAATAAATCAACTTTATTGGCTGCTAAACATTACCCCCTCCCTATTGTATATATTTGGATAGCATGAGTGGAATCATGAATCAAAGAATCATAGAACATCAGTGATTGAAAGGGACCTCAAAAGATCATCCAGTCAAATCCCCCTGGATATGTTCACACAGGAACATATCCAGGTGGGTTTTAAATGTCTCCAGAGAACGAGACTACACAACCCCCCCCCGGGAAGCACCTTCCAGTGCTCTGTCACCCTCACTGTGAAGAAGTTCCCTCTGATATTTATATGGAACCTCCATACTGTTCCAGTTTACACCAATTACCTCTTGTCCTATCATTGGAAGACACTGAGAAGAGCCTGGCTCCATCCTCTGGAGACCCACCCTTCAAATATTTATACACACTGATGAGGACACCCCTTGGTGATAAAGAGACCCTGTTGCCTCAGCCTTTCCTCATAAGGAAGATGTTCTACTTCATTATCCTCATTGCTCTACGCTGGACTCTTCCAAGACGTTCTGTGTACTTCCGGAAGTGAGGGACCAAGAACTGAACACAATACTCCCGATGTGGTCACCATGGGAGAGGAGAGAGGCAGAACTTTTGTCAGTCTGCTAACCAACCCACTTCTGATCCATCCCAGAATGCCATTGGCCTTCTTGGCCAAAAGGGCACAAAACTTGCTGACAGAGCACTCTAATCCCTCATCCAAGTCATTGATGAACAGATTGAATAGGACGGGTCCCAGTTCTGACCCTTGAGAGACTGCACTAGATACAGGCCTCTGACTAGACCCTTTGTAAAGCCATGCTGACTGGCCCTAATGACCCTCCTGTCCTTGTTGTGCCTGGAGACAGCCTCTAGGACAAATTGCTCCATCACGTTTCCTGGGATGGAGGTCAGTTACCTGGGTCTTCCTTCTTTCCCTTTTTAAAGATTGGGGTAACATTTGCTATTTTCCAGTCCCTAGGCACCTCTCCCGTTCCCCAGGACCTAGCAAAGATGATGGAGAGTGGCTTAGCAATGACTTTCACCATCTCCCTTAGCACACGTGGGTGCATCCCGTCTGGGCCCATGGATTTGTGCCCATCAGCTTGCTCAACTTATCCCTAACCCAGTCCTCACTGNATGTTGACCAGCTATCCTGAGCTCCCTTACCTGCCAGTAACCTGTCCCATGGATATTTGTAGTCTGCTTCTGAACTATAGAAAAGAATCATTGATAATTTTGATTAATTTGTTTCTACAATATTGTTTAAATGTTGGCTTGTAAAATCAAAATTTCAAATTCAAAGACATGCAGCTAGTTTATTACACTTCTGCAATCATAATGTGATGAAAGAAAACATTGGAATGAAACAGTAGCAGAACCTGATCACTAAATCAGAAAGAAGACTTTTTTCCAGGACATGGTCTCATGTGATGAAAAAAAGGAATACTACTCTAAGAATCCCTTTCTTAATCATGCAGTCAAGGAATACATTACCAACTAAATGGACAGAGTTATTGTTGAATACATGTTGATTTGGAAGGAGTGAAGAGAAGGAGAGAGAGACAACAGTTTTTTGATGCATATGTAGATATGGTGACAGAAGTCATAGCATTAATTAAAACTTGCTTTCCTTGAAATATTCTAGAAGGAATGAGGGGACTAAAATGAGTCTCTTGTAAAGTCATGTGTCATTAAATTCACAGTATCACGGTATCACAGTATCACAGTAATGATAAGGTTGGAAAACCTTAAAGATCATCCAGTCCAACCTAAATCCAAAAAACCCCAGTAATCCTAACATCTAACATCTAGATCATGCCACTTAGAACCTCATCCAGTCCAAAAGAATTTACACCTTTTATTTCATCTCTGAAAGAAGTATTTTCCTGCATTTCTTTCTAACTGTGAACTAGGACATGTTCCTTTAGGAGTCACAACTGACCATAAATTTCATAATAAAACAACTTCTGAGTACAGGGAAGTTTCTGCTATGGTTGGGAAATAGTCTCAATTGAGTAACCAGAACAAATAATGTTAACTAGAAATACATTAAATTTAAATTGTACTTTAATTCTCAGGCTCATTCCTTAAATGAATCAGACTGATAGGATCATAGCTTTTTACCCCAAATGCCATGTTTAATAAAAGTCCTTGCAGAAATCACGTAGAAAGAACCCTTCTTGCCTTAGACCATTCATTCTTCAGAAACTCTATTTGTCTTGTACCAATGAGATGATGCCAGTGACAATAGATAGATAAAAAACACACACAAGAAGTACATCAGAATTTTAGTTGAGGTCAATGTCAAATCTGAGTATACAAAAACCATCCGCAGCTTATTTCCACCACTTTCCATTAAAAAAAATAAATCACACGAACAGGTATAAGCCATTTAAAGGTTATAACTGATACTTCACTGAACACATAAGAAGTAAACAGGTCATCTTGAATGTGGCACAAATCATTTAAGGGTGTGTTCCAATCTAACAATCACAACCTTCTGCTACATTTACAGACAAACAACATCAAGAGCCATGTATGCAACTGCCTAACTTCATTTTTTTTAATGCAAAAGGGGCAAATCTTTGGCAAGTCTTTTCTAAATCCGTATAGCACTCAGGATGAACTGTGCCATTGGGATTTTTGAAGCAAAACCACAAGATTATACTTCCTTTAACAAATACTTGTCTTAAACAAGATGGGCCTGTCATCCCTGCACAAAACCTGAAGAAATGAGGAACAAAATGAGTAAGCAATAGAAGTTTGTTTTATTTACATTAGTTCTATAAGGGAAGCATAAATTTTAATAATGAAATTCCAGTCACTAGAGGCAATGTAGGCCCACTGTTGAATAAAGTTGGTGCCTTGAAAAAAAAGCATACAAACAAAGCATAGATACTGACCATCTTCTTTGACTTCTGTGGACTGTCTTGATATGAAGCCCCAAACAGCTTGGGCCCCAGAGGAAGCTGAAACAAAAAAAGATATTGCCCTAGTTGATGAGGACTGGGTTAGGGATCAGTTGAGCAAACTGGATAGACATAAATCCATGGGCCCTGATGGGGTGCAACCGCAAGTGCTAAGGGAGACAGAGGAAGTCATTCCTAGACCACTCTCCATCACCTTTGCCAAGTCATGAGGCTCAGGAGAGGTGCCTGGGGACTAGAGGACAGCAAACATCACTCCAACTTTTAAAAAGGGTAAGAAAGAGAACCCATGTAACTATAGACCGGTTAGCCTCACCTCCACCCCAGGAAAGGTGATGGAACAATTTATACTTGACGTTGTCTCCAGGCACATCAAGGACAGGAGGATCATTAGGGACAGTCAGCATGGCTTGACCCTTTGGTGAAGCCTTTTATGAGGGCATAACCAGGTGGATAGATGACGGCAGACTGGTGGATGTGGTCTCTCTTGACTTCAGTAAAGCATTTGACACAGTCTCCCACAGCATCCTTACAGCCACACTGAGGCAGTGTGTTCTAGATGATCAAGCAGTGAGGTGGATAATGAAGTGGCTGCAGGATAGAAGCCAGAGAGTAGTGGTCAGTGGGACATAGTCTAGTCAAAGGCCTGTATCTAGTGCAGTCTCTCAAGGGTCAGAACTGGGACCAGTCCTATTCAATCTGTTCATCAGTGACTTGGATGAGGGATTAGAGTGCACTGTCAGCAAGTTTGCTGATGACACAAAGCTGGGAGGAGTAGCTGATACACCACCAGGCTGTGCTGCCATTCAGTGAGACCTGGACAAACTGGAGAGTTGGGTGAGGTGTATTTAGTGAACTGTAACAAGAGCAAGTGTAGAGTCTTGCATCTGAGAAAGAACAACCCCAGGTACCAGTATAGGTTGGGGACTGACATGTTGAAGAGCACTGTAGAAGACAGGGACACTGTAGGAGACAGGAGGTCCTGGTGGACAGCAGGATGACCATGAGCCAGCACTGTGCCCTTTTGGCCTAGAAACCCAACGGCATCCTAGGGTGTGTCAGAAGGGGGTTGGTTAGCAGATGGAGAGAGGTTCTTCTGCCCCTCTACTCTGCCCTGGTGAGAACGCATCTGGAATATTGTGTCTAGTTCTGGGACCCTCAGTTCAAGAAGGACACACAACTGCTGGAAAGAGTCCAGTGCAGAGCTACAAAGATGACAGAGTGGAATATTGACAAGGGGCAATGGTTGTAAGCTGGAACATAGAAGGTACCACATCAACCTGAGAAGGAACTTCTTCACAGTGAGGGTGATGGAGCACTGGAACAGGTTGCCCAGGGGGGTTGTGGAGTCTCCTTCTCTGGAGATGTTCAAGACCCCCCTGGATGTGTTCCTGTGTGACTTGGTCTAGGTGATCCTGCTGTGTCAGGGGGATTGGACTAGATGATCTTTCGAGGTCCCTTCCAATCCTTAGTGATTCTATGATTCTATGAGGAAAGGCTGAGGGAGACAAGTCTCTTTAGCTTGGAATGAAAGAGACCGAGGGTCTCCTCGTTACTATGAAAAGGGTGGGTGTCTGGAGGATGGACCCACGCTCTTCTCAGTGTCATCTAATGATAGGACAAGGGGGAATGAGTGTGAGCTGCAACATAGGAGGTTCCACAACTATATGAGAAGGAACTTCTTCATGGTGAAGGTGACAAAGCACTGGAAGGGGCTGCCCAGGGGTATTGTGGTGTCTGCTTCTCTGGAGATGTTTAAACCCACCTGGATATGGTCCTGTGTAACTTGGTCAAGGTGATATTGTTGTGGTGGGTGGATTGGACTAGATGATCTTTCGAGATCCATTTCCTGATGATTCTGTGATTATGCTCGCTTGTTGGTACACTTATGTACCAAGCTTATCCTGAAATAAATGAGGCTTTATTTTCGCTTGCTAGCCCCAACACCAAACACCAAAACATGCCTGCCACTAACTTACCTTCCTGGTCAGTTAGTGGTACCTACAGTCAAACACGCGCAATATACAATCAAGTACATAACAAACACATTGAGGGCTTTTTGACTAAAGGAAACAGTTTGATTCTCAGCAGAAAACAGTCCTTCCCCCACTGAAGACTATTTTCTGGCCAAATTTCCACTTTCTACCCTCAGTCACTGTGTTATCTTATTTACTAACAGAATACATCAGAAATAGTTATGTAGCACAAAGCAATATTTGCATTTTTAATAACAGACCTATAATTTTTCTTCTAGTTTCTAGGAAGGACAAATGAAACAGAAATCACCCATGGAAACTTTTAGCTCTGATACTGCTGTTTTAAATTAATGAGGAATACACTAGAAATACTGTTAAAATTCAACTGTAATTGTAATTTTCATGAAAATGCAACATGAGTAAAGGTATCTAACAACTTCACACTTGGATGAGCTGCAATGGTGAGGGAATGACAGAGAGAGATAGTAAGTAGTTTTTCCAATAGAATAGCTTGTTTCTAAAACAGTAATTGTGTACAACACATGTGCAAAAGTTCTGTCAATAACATTGGACAAGTGCAGGTCTTTATGTTGTTTCATACCTAACAAACTGTTTGCTGCTTTCTTTAATAGCTATTCCTTCTAAGGCAGTGGAGATGAGATGTTGACAAAAGTATTCTCCGTATCCTTATCTCATCCTCTCTCATAAAACTGATGAAAACAGAAAAGTAATTATAAAGAGTAGAAAACCACTTAAAATTTATCAACTTAAGCTGAAGTATTTTTAAAAGAAAAGCCTCACTTTTCCGTTTTACATTATGCCTATCCAAAAAGTCTTTAAGCTCTTACTTGCCACCTTAAATGTTAAAAACTACATGTAGTTTTAAGATATAGCAGAAAAAAGTGGGAAACTAAAATGTGACCTGAGACTAAGAACATGTCTTTTATTACCAGATACATGATCTAGTAACCGGAATTACGTGAGAGCTTTACACAACTAAGTGGCAATGATTTTAGCTACAGATCATCTGGGAAAATATGTGAAAAAACACACAGCAAAAGTATCATCTATCAGTAGAAGTAAAATCTTCCATACTCTTATCTTTTTTCTTCATGGTTAAATGCCTTGGGAAGGGCTTTTCTTACAGCCTACCAAGAAAACCTGATGAAAGGGTGTCTAGTTCTCACTGAAAGCATGCCCACAGTGTAATGAACAATTTTCCTCATTAGACTTTCAGTAAATGCTGACATTCCTTGATGCCCTAAGTAAACACACATCCAATCGAGCATCAAGTATGAAAGCAGCAGCACAAGAACGCCTGAACTGGAAAGTGAGAAGGGGAGTAAACACAAAACTGTTTCCATTCTGTCAGCAGGTAGAAGAAAGTTGCAAGTAAGCCAAAACAGCAGCAAAGAGCTGGAGGTGCTGTCAGACAACACAGAGATGACACTTCTAACATTTTTGTGTTTTGTAACACTTTGATGATTTTTCCAATTTCTTCACTTTAAGCTTTGGCAAAATAAGTTACTTAACCCTTCTTTCAAAGCCTGCCTGGTATGAATTATGTTCCCTCTCTCAAACTTTTAACTTCTGCTTGAGAGTGTCTCACATAATAAACACATTTTAGAAATCTTGAGAGTTGAAAAATGTGCTTTTCAGGTTTTTTTGGCTTTCCTCTCCAAGAGGTGATTTGAGGTCAGGTAATACTGAATGAAATGCAACAGCCAGAAGAATCTCTTCTCTACTGCATTCTTCTCTGTTAGGAAAGAGCTTAGGGCTCTTTTTTTAAAATTTAAACTAGCACATGTTCCTCGATGACTGCACTCTGCAAATAGAAATATTGAAACAAATACAAAAAGCAATGTATTATTTGTTATGTTCTCATAGGATGCAGTAATCTCAAAAAATTAAAGGTTTCTCATATTTTACCTCTTTTGTGATTGAGCTGTCAAACAATAATTTAAATAACTCACTGGATTCCTTACTTCATAGAACTGGGATTGCTTTGAAGTAATTTTGTTTTGCAATAAATTCAGTGAAAATATCTCTTGATTTTCACATGAAGCTTAAGATCAACTTTTTTTTTTTAAATATATGTCACAATTTCTAAAGACACAGATGAAACTGTAGTATGTCATAGAAAGTAGGAGAGATTGCTGTGGAAAAGTCTTTCGATAATTTTTTTCTCTGGCCTTTGGTCATTATTCTGTGAATCAGTGTAACAATCAGGTACAGACAAATATCTCATCAATGACAATGGTGGGCTAAAGGAATTAACACAAACAGACATTTCTTGAGGTATTTGGAAGAGAGGTTTTGAAATTGAATGAAATGTGACTTCACAGACCATAGACTCATAGAGCTTGACTGTAGTGGTGAGGATCTTTTCCTGTGAATATCTATTTATTTTGAATGGTGTATTGGCAGTATTGAAATGGCATTCTGTTTGGAAAAAAATCGAGTAAATCACATTCCTCAGGAGGAGGAAAAATGTTATGCAACTCTACCCTAGGCAATTGAAAGCACCAAGTGGCTCTTAAAGGGACAATGGAAATAGTATTCTGTAACTGTGCAAGAAAACGATGATGGGTAGGGTCCTATTCACTGGTCACAGAAATGTGCCAAGGTTTGACAGTGTGATGTATTTTTAACATAGATTAAAAATTTTAACAAGCTGAAAATTATGAGTTTAACCAAAAGTTACAGCAGGGTACTGACAGAACTGATTTGATTCTATTCCAGTTTAATTTAAATGCTGGCAAGGAAAACTGAGGCAGTAAATGACAAACTTGTCACTGCCAAGATATATTGGACCTCATTTTCGCAATATGAAATTGTTCGTTTCTGTGTTTTTGTCCTGCCCCCATGCAATGTTTATGCTATTACCACTGTAAGCAGAGATATCTTTCTCCAAAACACAGACATTTGGTGAAAAGTCTATGTTTTTGCCGATTATTTTTCATAGTGTAGCGGGTTGGGGTTTCTCCACTAGTTTTAGCAGGTTCAAATCAATGAACTGCCGCATTCTCTGCAGTAAGGTCTTGATGACATCTCGGACAAATTTGCCAGACAATGAATAGCTTAGGATACTGGACAGAAGTTTATTAACTTAACAGCTGTATACAGACAAAGAAAAGAACAGAAAGGAAAATAAAAGAAATAAAACTCAGCAAGTTGGTGCACTCAAACTAGAAACTGCGTCACAAATGCCATTACACTACCTGAGGAAAATACCATGGGAAGTCACTATCATTTGGGCCTTGGGTCACATCAGAGATCTGGACAACAACAAAAGCATGCTAAGCGGAGACGAGTGCTACCACCCTCTCCTTTAACACCCCAATTGCACCCCCCGGTGCGGGTGGCATGCATTTCAACAACAAAACTCCAGTCTCTGTCCTTCCGATCCAAGATTTAAGGACTCTCAAGTCCTTCTGCTTTTCTTCAACTGCTCACAAAGGATTTCTCCTCCAAACTTAAAGCACCCCCAGTCTTCCTCAGCGGCAGAAAATGACAAACAGCTTCTCTTCCTGTTCACCAGTCTCTCCAAAATGGCAGCAATCCATCGCACAGCCCCAGTCACATGGGGGATCCAAGATGGAGACAGATTGCATTGCTGTATCAACAGGGCCACACCCACACTTTGCACTAGGCCGAGAAGATTCTCAAGACCCTCTCTTCTCTCCTCCTGTCTCAGCTCTAGGGGGAAAGAGAGGGCACCCCAGCGAATCACAAATTTACCACAAAAGGCTGAAGCTGCACTGTGGGAGGTGGCTGTACTCAAATCTTGCTTCCAAGATTGCCTGGATCACGGCCTCAGGTTCAGGCCCAAAGCAAAAGGGCGGCGCAGAGCTGGGGGGCACAGCGGCACAAATCAGGGTCTTCCCAAGACCGCTGAAAAACCGTGGCAAACGTGAGGGCTGCCCATCACTGGACGGGGAGCGGTGCAAACCGGAGCGTCCTCCATTCTAAAAGCAGCGGCGCCACTGGAAAACCTACGGCAAACGTCGCAGCTAGCACCGGGGCGGGGAGAGCTTACAGGCACGTCCCCAGACCACGGCACATCAGTGCTGCTGAAAGCCGAGGCACGTCACAGCTGGCAATCCGGCCGGGGGCAAGGAGCTATGCAAACGCGGTGCATCTGCTCTTCCTGCAGTAGCGGCAGCATCGCTGAAAACCCACGGCTGAGCCGCATTCCATGCCCTTCCCCCTCCCCGCCACCGTCCCAAGAACGGATGGTGCGGAGGGGTGCTCGCCTGAGAAGCCGCAGCCCAAGAGAGCCTGCAGCGCACACGAGCGTGCTACATACTTCCTCGTTCTTCCTCTTCTTGACTTCCTTCTTTCCTCCTTCCTGTTTCCAGACTAAAAACAAACCGCCCACTCTGCTTTTCATAGGAAAACTCTGACACAGACATCCGGAGCAGGTCCAGGACCAGTGACACCTTCCCCCAGGACAAGTTCCCTGTGGGGGAGAGGTCCTTCAAAGCAAAACAACTCCTTTTCTTTTCTTCTTCATGAAAGCAGAACTGCTGTACATTTGAAAATGCTAGCAATTTTCAAACTACAAGAGAAATCCTATTGCAAAATATAAATGAATGATAACTACAGAGTTATCCGCCCAAAAGAATATCCCTGATTTCCATCCCATCAGTGGCCAGTTAGCCTTCCCTGTCTTTTACCTTTCCTCTTGGACTGACTATTAAGAGGATGTGAGTTCATCCCTCTGTCTTCTGTTATTCAGAGAACTTATTGATAAGAAGGAACTGAATTTTCTCCTCTCTCACTATGCATGTTATGATCTTGTAATAGTCTGATATAGGGATTCATACTCAAGGTCAGTTATTCTGGCTTGTACAGGCAGTCCAGATTTTAGTAGTAGAGTCAAAATCTATTAGAATGTGTAAAGCAGTCTTTATCAGTCAGGGGCAGTGAGCTGTAACAGAACTGCATCCCAAGGAATCTCCTTGCACTTCCATTTTAATGTGCAGCATCATTACAGATCTCACATCACATATAATCTGACTTGTGTGAGAACAAATGAAGGCACTAAAATTTTTTAACTTCCACTGATATGGTTGCAGGTATAAATCACATTCAGGATTGCCTGTGAGTCAGACTTAAACCAGAAAACAAAATGAATCAATGAAAATTACTTCATTTTTGTCCTGTATTTATATTATGCAGAACTGAAAACCTGCATGCAGCACTGATGCTCAAACCCTGCAGACAGTTACCTGTATGTGAGAACCTTTATGTTCCTGAGTAGCCTGAATTCAACCGGCAATGAAATCCAGTGAGACAACACCCATTCATACATGTTTACAGATTCAAAGCATTAGATTATCTAAACATGTCTGGTGCAAGTACTGTCTTTTCCTTGAAATTCTATTTAGATATTATAAACTGTAAACACCATGTAGAATGTAACGTTTTCATCCATAACATAGGGTAGTATTTCATCCTACAGAGTATTTCTAATCATCAATGATGGTGAAACCTCCAAGACACAAATGTAAATTTCACCAGCTCTGCAAGGATCTGCTGGCAGGCCTCTCGGCAGGCTGTGAAAGCTTCTACTGCTGCTCTAGGAAAACAAACAAATGGAAGGAATTTAAAATTTCAGCAACAAACACAAAAACAGCTGCTAGCAAAGTAAGCGTTGGTTAAAAACTCAGTACAGCAAAAATACCTGTCCTGTAGATCAAGCATCAACAGCACATTCCCTGATAGCCTTCTACTAACTCCTGTATCTTCTAATGAGTACAGGAAGATTTTTGTTCTATCTGCCAACAGCAGGGGAAGGGGATGGGGGAAGTCACTTGTGCCAGTTTGTTAAGTATAATTAGTATCTATCTCACAGCGGAAGAGCAGCATAGAAACAACCTGCCAATATCTGGATAGAGCCCTGAATTTCAGAGGTTTCTTTGTTGTGCTAAAATCATGTGATGCATTGTCCCTGCAAAAGTCAGTCCCACTGTTATTGCTGACATTGTTGAAATGACAAAGGATAGTTTGAAAATTCTGGCAAGGTAAAGGTACACTCCCTAGAACTGTGCAGAGTAAAGAGACAGGTGACCTCAAGGGAGGACTTCATGTCTAAAGATGATGTTCCATGGGGATAGCAAGAATTAAATGGCAAATAAAAACATAGCAAAACAATTGCTCCAGAGTATGGACAGCATCCTACCAGAGTGGCAGAAAGTTATGGTAAGCAGTAGTTGACTAAACTTTTGCTTTTTTAATTCACCGTTTGTGGACTGTATTAGAAATTGTCCTGCGGTATGCAGAAGATCCTGTGGCAAGTACAGTTCCTCCGGCTATACTGTCTCCCATGCAGTGTAAGAACACATCCTGGTCCTTGTGCATTCATCAATTGAGAGATGACAAACAAGATTTATCCCAGCTATAAGGTTTGGTTTCTTTTATGGAAAGGAACTATGTCTTGATGTCCTTGGGGAAAGGCAGTACAGATAAACAAGGATTTTGTGTGGAAAAGAAGATCTGGGCTGTACTTCACATCTTTCTTTTATTCAGAGCCTGCTCAAAAAAGCACAAAGTATGATTCAGGTGTTCTAATTTTTTTTTTCCCACAGGCAATTTTAACTAATTTACATTTAAAATTTATAATTAGAAACATTATTTAAAAGTTGTTGGAAAAAAAATAATTTAACACTCTTAGCAGACTCACTTAAAGAAGAACAGTGGGGTAAGATAGCTCCAGGAAGGAATAAAGATTAAATTATTCAAAAGACTGTGTTTTCCTGATTTTAAACAATAGTAGTTTTAAAAATTTCTAACCAGTTGAAAAAGTTGGAAGTAAAGCTTGTAGTGTTGTTATAGTTGTAATCAACAGTAACACTTAGAAAAGTGCAGCAGTGTGAGATGACAGCAGACAGAATTATAGGAGTCTGCCTAAGAACAATAAAATCTTCATGCATGAAGATATCAAAAAGAAGCCAAAACAAGTTCTGACAGTACCATAAGAGTAAAACCTAGTGAAAAAATTTAGAACTTTTGAAGTAGGGTACTCCATTCATACAGAAACATACCACTGAATTTTTTTCAGAAAACTTACTTCAGACTGACCATAGTGAAATTAGTGCTGGAATGAAACAAAAATATTTAGCTTTTAAGGACAAAAATCAAGAAAATTAAAAACAAGTTTATTTGACCAAATTTTTGTACACATGTGCAGTATGGATTCATAGAATCAAATAATTATTAAATGATTTTACAATCAATGGACTTCTACTCCAACCTCTTTGAAGTGAGCGGGAACACTTCCAGGTAGATCAGGTTGCTCAGAGTTATATCACAGCTGATCTTGAACATTTCCAGGGACGGACTGTTTACCATCTCTAGTCTACTTGTATCTATTCTAAGTGTCCTCTCTTTTAAGTTTAAAACCATTACCCTGATGCAACAGGCCTCGCTAAAAAGATTATCCCCATCATTCTTATTGACCTTCCTGAAATACTGAAATGCCACATATTGTCTGTAACAGTTGTTAAAATTCAATATGTCATTAACATAGATTTATGAAACATATTCTAGCCAAAGTATTTTCCCTAAATAAAAGAATAAATGAGCTTGGAGGGTGCATGAACAGTTAGAGATGTACTCTGCTAACAAATTGGCTTTTGCTTTTGAATGTAAACCAAAAAATTTCTCCAAATACCTTGGTTTGGCATGGAAGGAACACCATGGGTCAATATGTTGCTGATTTTGAAGGGAAGTGAAATGAAAACCGTGACTTGTTTTTACTTCCACTCATGCCAGTGTCTATCCTGGCACAGTGTATTTGGACAGTATTTTACAGACTGCTGTGGACTTTGAATATTCAAACACTTGCCAAATCAAAGCACAGCAACCCAATTAGCCTCTATCTTTCTAAAAGCCTCCTGGACATCACTGTAGCTCTTTTAAGTTTTGTAAGACACTTACAGACAGTCTCAGCCTTCCTGCTGCTAAAATAGCTCCCAATGACACATAGTGCTGTATCCTTTCTAATCAATCATGTCTCCCACTGGGAGTGCCTGATGCAACTAAACAACAATAAATTTATTTATATTCAGTCCAGCTCTACATAACTCTGACTGTTCAACTGTAGTTAGAAAAGGTGGCACAACTGTGTGGTGATTTAGAGCAGTATAATCCTTCCAGGCACAGCACATCTTTGAGCAGCCATATGCTACAGCCAGTAGATGAGACCAAGAGTCCAACAGTAATTGCTCAATCAAATATATTTGCCTTTGATTCAATGTTCTCTACGTTCATATATGGAATGCCATGTGTGAAGAACTTCAGCCATCCTGATTGTCTCTTGTTGTCTTGCATGACATATTGGATACTCATATTTGATTTATTACTTGGAAAAGTTCTTCCTGAAGTAAACCACAGCTATAAGGAAGCAGACGGCTTTAGCGTAGAAGTATTTCAATGTTGTCTTTAACTCTGAGGAAATTCCTGATTTATGTGTTACTGGAAACAATAATTGCAACAGGTTTTCTGAAAGAACATGAATACAATCTAAATGTGTTAGAAAAAAAAATACTAACCTGCTGATGGATAACCTAAAGAACTGGCTCTCAAAATATGAAAAATACCCCTGTGAAAAATTGTAATGGTTCTCAAAATTATTTAGCATTTGCAGTTCTCTAGAACTAGAGATCAGTGGGGATAAATTTCTCAAATGTTTCATAATGTCCACTAAAAATGGAGACAGGTAACTGTCACAAAATGTGAAACAGAATAAACCTTCGCATACTGAAATGTGCTTTTTTTGTTTCTTGCAATTCACTTTGAAATTTTACAGTGAAGAAGAAACAATAACTATCTCCTTTCCATTCCAGCTTTCTTTGTTCGAAGAAAGGTGTTAAAAGCAATGCTCAAGAAAATACATTTGATCACTCATAAAAGAAGTGTGATGCATAATACCTAAAAATTACCATTACCGTTTCTCATGACTGAGATTAGAATACCCACAGATTCTCATTTCCTGCATTCATTTGTGAAAAGTCATTCTTTTAGATGTATTCATTCTACAGTAAATCCAAATTTCCTTACCCACCTTCTAATTCGGCAGAACTTCTACAAAATACAGAAGTCAGGATAAATGCCACACTAATCAGAGCTACCTAGTCATTTTTATTGTGTGTTTTACTAAAATTCCTGTTCTGCTCTGACTCAGATTTAGCGCACAAGATGGGAAAACTGATCGCTAATTAGAACCATACACAAAAAGAAATACAATTTAACGCAAAAAGTGAGTATTTAAAGGTGCTTAAATGTGACATAAATTACTGACACATGAACTGGAGATGGATCTATGCATGAAAAACACCATTCATTCATGCAAACAAAAATGTCATATTAGTATAAATACCCTGGATTCAGACTGAAAAATAAATATTCCAAAGACTGTGACTCACCAGTTGAAAAACTAAAAACAAAGATCGGATTCAGAAATCTCAGTAACTAAGGATGTGACATCATAAAAATAATTCCTGAAAATTATCCTCATATGGACAAAGATTTTGTTAGAAATCTTCCAGGTGACTCAACCTCTGGAAGAATAATTTGTTTCCTTTTAACTGACTTGAGCTAGTCTGAGGTCACTTTTCTTTGTATTTTTAAAGAAGCTACTTCATCATATTTTTCTCCCATTTGCCAAAAGTCAAAAGGATTTATTGCAAAGTCCTCTGCTAGGCAGAAAGATGAGCGAGAGTAATGAATGGGTATTTCTAATAAGAACCACAATAAAAAGTTCCTCCATTGGGCTATGTGAATAGTACCTGACCATTAAATGGATTCCTTTCTTGAATTCTAAACAGCTAAATATCAGGATGCATATATACATATATGTAGATACATACACATGCATATCTATATGCACATGCATATAGTTATGTAAAAACATACACATGCACACTTCCATAATCAGACAAGTATGTGCTCTATATTACTTCCATTTGTCTTGTTCCAGCTCTGCAGAAATGAAAGAAGACAAAAAGGAGGGGGGAAAGGACAACTGATCAGCATGTCAGAAAACATTCCACACACTTGAAATGCAGAAAATGAAATCAGGATTACAGCTTCAGACCTCTTACAGAGCTGGGTGAGTCAAATGAGACAAATTGCAGCTTCCACAGCTGTTTGCCCCCTACAGTACAGATGCCAGCAGACACCTTTAGAGGTGATGGATTTCCGCCATGATCACATTTCAGATGATAAAGCATCTTAGCATTGAATGATTGGTAGTAAATCAACTTTATAAACAGTAGCCAGAGAAGACATTAGTTTCCTTTCCATCCTTGATCCTCCTTATCAAAAGGGCAATTCATGAACTGAGGTTGAGTAATGCTGTGGCTATAACAAAATTTATGAATCGTGATCATCTTACAGGGTGAGAAGTTTGTAGTAACCACTGTTGGCAGACATCTTCAAAACAAAAGTCTTTGTTACTACTTAGTCACATTTTCATTGTACAATGCAAACATAGTTCGGATTTAAAACGTTAGACTGAAGTGGGCTTATCAGGTAGCGCTGCTTCAGCAGAATATCATAGCATGTCCATTGCCCTTTAAACTTTGATTGGACTCAGAGACAAGTTTAGGCACAGAGCTGGGATAGGAATTATATTCACAGCTTTAGACGATTTATTATGACTATTGAAAGGTTCTCTTCCCACAACTCCGAGGTGCTTTCAATACATAAAAACATAACCCACAATGGTATTAGTATTCCATGGAATTAAATTTTATCACAGAAGGAAAAACATCTTATTTATGATGTGTTACAATGAAAGGGAAAAGGAAAGATAAATGGAAAGGTAGAAAGGAAATAATAAAAGGAAGAAAAAATATTCAGATTTATACCAGGGAAAAAAGAATTAAAAACTGGAGAAGAAAGCCAGCCAGCAGCCTCAGGAGAGCATGAATAGAAGAAAATTGTAGACATAAAAAGGCATTACAGAGAAGAAAAGGAGAAGCACAAAAACACCAAAAACAGGATTAATCAAGACAAGATGAGGATAAAATAGAAAAATGGAAGGGTTACATAGAGATGATGAGTCTAGGTAAGAGGAATGAATAAGGTACTGGGAAGCTTAGAGACTTGAAAGAGGAATGAGTCGCACTTACTACTGATTATGAAAATTTCATGAAAAATGGTAGTACAGGGACCATCACCTAATATAAGAACTTCATTTGCCAGGCTTGCTTGTTGGAGTGATTTATATAAGATTTATATATATTTCTCTTCCCCCATAATATTGCTCCAGTCTTTGATTGTTAAAAAGTTACTGACACTTTAAGATAAAACCACACATCTCTAGGAAATAAGTTTTCATGTGTTACTGCTCTCATGAAAGCTTTTTTTTTTTTTCCTGTTAACACATTCTTTTTCCTGCAACACAGAAGTGCTACCCTGGGCCATAACGTTCTGAGAAGTTTTGCTCTTCTTAGGTACACAAGGTCATCACAAAGTGACTTCAGTCTCATGTCTTATGAGCATTACTGCTGGAAGTTACAGAAACATTCACTGTCAATTGCTTAACTCTGTCCAAATCTGAGAGCACGACACATGCATATCTGATAGGATGCTACTTTCTATCCAAAGTCCATCTTCTTATGCACGTTTAAATTTTGCCTGTAATTTCAGATCCAGAGTTCAGAACAACTCTGTGGCAAAATGGTTTACATGCTTTGAGAATTAAAATCCACTACAGCATGCTGTATTTTGTTAATATTTATGAGATGAAAATTGCGGTCTTGGGTGGCAAACCTCTTTAGCTACACAATGCACACCTTTATCTCTTCTACTGCTTCTTTTATGAGAGGCATTTCTGATTCATTGGCTAAGATGAGATATATAAAATTGAACTCTTAGGCTTCATGTATGGCTTTCCTGACAGTGTAAGTGACATACAGCTAATAATAATCACACTGATTAGCAAGAGTATAACACTTTGTGTCTTGAAAGCATCACACAAATGTGAACTAATTAATTCTCACACCATCCCTGCAAGGAAAGGAGGTAATTATCCCGAGCCCCACTTAACACACAGAGTGGGGTTAAAGCATTATGTTGGTTGGAAAATATAAAACAGAGTTGGTATTATAATGCTTTATGAGTGTGGTTTCTCAGTGATACTACTCTACAAAAGCCAGGCCTGCAAACTGAGCTGTTACTCTGTCAGAGAGAGGACAACCTGACTGGCAGGGGCTGCTCCTTCGCTCCCTTGCTCCATTGCTAGCTCAGGCTGCATGGCTGACAACACAAGTGGACAGGAGACACTCTACCTCTTTTTACCTCCTCTCTAAAATGTTTCTTTCATAAAGTCCTTTCCTTCAGTTCCACTGTGTCCTATGCTATTTGTGGTTCCAGTGAGGTCTTTATACTTGTGTTGGCCTCCCTGTGTTTCAGCAGCAAGTGACACTTTGTCTGAGTGACACTTGCAAACCACTTTGAATAGGTCCCCAGTGTATGGTGGGCTCTAGTATGCAGACTATGCTTCATGGAGAAACAATGCTTCCTTATTCAGCTGTGAGAACTGAGGGAGAGAAAATATTTCTGACATTACATAAATAGAGAGCTACAACAATTATCACAGAGATGGAATCACTCCTATGAAGAAATGCTGAGAGAGCTGAGGTTGTTGAGCCTGGGGAAGAGAAGGATCCATGGACACCTTAGTGTACCCTTTCAGTACTTCAAGGGGACTTAGAAAGAAAAGGGAAACCTTTATAGCAGGGCATGTTGCATCAGGACAAGCTGTAACGGTTTTAAACTAAAATACGGTAGATTTAGACTAAATATATGTAAGAATTTTTTTTACAGTGAGAGGGGTTATAACACAGAAACAGGTTGCCCAGAGAGGTGGTAGAAGCCCTATCCCCAGAAATTTCCAAGGTCAGGCTGGATTTGGCTCTGAACAATCTGATCTAGTTGAAGATTTCCCTATTCACTGCAAGGGGGTTGCAGTAGATGACTTCTAAAAGTCCCTTCCAACCCAAAGCACTCTACGATTACATGATTTGCCATTTCTATGCCACATATAAGGAACATGCATATTATGTGAGAAGAAGTCATCTTCCTGTGGGTTATGGTGGGAATGAAAACACGTTTTGGATACTTCCTCTTGGTGAAATCAGGTTACTACATGACTGCAGAACTACAATCAGCCTAATTGCATGTGAGTAAGTTAAGCACAAGTATTCACTTAACACACTCCCAGATTAAATGCACATCAAGCAGCCCAGGTGTTTAGACAACAGGTTGAAAATTACCAGTAATACTCCTAAAGTAAAATATATCTAGGTTAAGAGATCTCTACAAATAATTTCACTAGCATTACTTCATAATCCAATCTGTTACAGAGCACTGCTCATAGGATCATAAAATCATAGGATGTTAGGGGTTGGAAGGGACCCAAAGAGATCATCGAGTCCAACCACCCTGCCAGAGCAGGACAAAACTATCTAACACAGATCACAGAGGAACACATCCAGGCAACCTTGAAAGTCCCCAGAGAAGGAGACTCCACAACCTCCCTGGGGAGCCTGTTCCAGTGCTCTGTGACCCTCACAGTAAAGAAGTTCCCCCTTGTGTTGAGGCGGAACCTCCTCTGCTGCAACTTACACCCATTGCTCCTTGTCCTATCACAGGGAGCAAGTGAAAAGAGCCTGTCCCCCCCCTCCTGGCCAGCCTTCAGATACTTATAAACATTTATCAAATCTCCCCTAAGTCTTCTCTTCTCCAGACTAAAAAGCCCCAAGTCCCTCAGCCTCTCCTCATAAGCCATGCCCTCCTGTCCCCTAATCATCCTCGTAGCCCTCCGCTGGACCCTCTCCAGCAGATCCCCATCCCTCTTAAACTGGGGGGCCCAAAACTGAACACAGTACTTAAGATGAGGCCTCACCGGGGCAGAGTAGAGGAGGAGAAGAAGTTCCCTCGATCTGCTGGACACACACTCCTCCTAATACACCCCAGGATCCCATTGGCCTTCTTGGCCACCAGGGCACATTGCTGTGCCATGGTTAACCTGTTGTCCACCAAGACCCCCAGGTCCTGCTCTGGCAGGGGGGTTGGACTTGATGATCTCTTGGGTCCCTTCCAACCCCTAACATCCTATGATCCTATGATCCCTCTCCACAGGACTGCTTTCCAGTAGATCACCTCCCAGCCTGTACTGGTGGAATTTGTTATTCCTCCCCAGATGTAGGACTCTGCACTTGTCCTTGTGGAACTTCATCTGGTTACTCTGTGCCCGGCCCTCCAGTCTGTCCAGGTCTCTCTGGATGGCAGCACAGCCCTCAGCCGTACCAGCCAAGCCTCCCAGCTTGGTGTCATCAGCAAACTTGCTGAGCAGACACTCTGTGCCCTCATCAATGTCATTGATGAAGATGTTGAACAAGACCGGTCTCAGCACCGATCCCTGGGGGACACCACTAGTCACAGCTGGACCTGGCACCATTGATCACCACCCTCTGAACTCTATCTTGCAACCAGTTCCTAGCCCACCTCACTGTCTGCTCAGCTTGCTCACTAAATAAGTGTGGGATGGAGGAACACACAGTGTATGTTATGCTTTTCGACTATGCATTTTAGAGCACAGACCATCATGCTAGATGCTGCTTTCAAAAGCATACAAGTTCAGCTGTATAGACTTTCAGGACTATGATGAAAATATCCACGCAAAAAGTTAGGCATAGGCTTCCTGCTTTCTACATCTGTGCTAACATGGCTTTGAAATCACAAATGCACCCACAGTGGATGTATTTTTCCTATCTGTAAAGTATTTTACTTCCAGTAATACCTCTTGTTCAGATTAACTTTTAAATGCTGTCTCATCTCAGAGAGAGACACACTCTCTGACAGATATATCTACATGTAGAAATTCCTAAGAGGTTAAATAAGTTCAGGTATCAAGTCAGATTTTCTTCTAGATGAGAATGAAACAATTAGGTAATTCACCTAATTAAATATTACATATTTGGGAAATATAATTGATTTTGTAGTGTAGGTACATCAAGAGAGTTACTTAATAGTAATTAATATTGTTATCATCATTGCCAGAACTTCAATTGTCAACCGCGATTATGCATAAATTCATCTGATTGACATAGACCTAACTGGTTAAAACCATCTTAACTTATAACTATGTCAGGGCCACTAAGCAATATAATCCAACAGTGTCTCATAAGTAAACAAATGAACCAAGACCATCTGTTCATTCCCACGATGTTTTCACTATCAGTGTATGTGAGAGATTCAGTACTTCATATTCAGCTTCACTAAGTGAGGCTTTAATCATTCGGATAACTGATGAACACTTTGGGCAGAGAATATCTAACAGCCTGGAAACAACATTGTGCCATTCCGAAATCCTTTTTGCCATGGGGGTGCTGACTGGGAAAACTAGTTCTTTGGGAATGATGAATTTTCCAAGCATCTTTTTCTTTCCAAAACCATTTACAAGTTTTGCTCCATAGCCACTTCAGACTTACTCATTGCCTTTTTGTGTGATCTAGTATGAGAATGAATGAGCCAACTCCATTTATGACCCCATATTTGCAACTCTGTAATTTCACTATTTCTACACTGTGTGTAAAGTAAAACTTTCTGTGCTCAGAAATGTGCATCCCTGGACTCCTTTGTTGCTACCTACTTTGACTGGTTGGTAAAATACATGAAGTTGCATTCCCCACATAAACCAGCAATTTAAGAGTTTTCTGCACAAAGTTTTATCTCTCCAGTAAGACTTTGTATTAAAGGGAAAAAAAAGTCATTATGTACATATATATGCACATTAAAAAGCATATTTCAAATCATTCATTAGGATGGAGTGTTTATTTCATAATTAAATGAGTCTACACAACTGCTATTTCAGCATGCACAGTCCATAACAGAAATGCCAAATGAAATTAACAGAAAGAATATGGAGCTACCAAATCAAGCTTTCACAGTGTTTAATTAACGAAGTTCTCAACTGAGAAGTGTTGATATTTATTTGAAACTTGTAATTAAAAACTTTATAAAGTTACTAGAACTGAGCAGCGTGCATTCTCTTTAGTAATCTCTGCATTATCAATGCATATTTCATGTTGGAATCTGTCTTTGAGTCTGAGATAGTTTTGTATACACATACCAATTTTAGTAATTAACTAATTAATACATGGCTTCAATAGTTATTTCCACAGCTGCCTTGGCTTTCAGGTTAAAAGGATTTCAGCTGCACTTATATATTTTTGCCAATAGGTGGCAGCAGAAATTTCTAGAAAATATCTCTAAATTTAACACACTTTTTGGTTGCAGATTAAATTTAGGGTGATAAGCAGCCAAACTAACAGCTCTATATAATTAATAATCATATAGTAGTAACTGGAGTGTGAGTGAAGTATACCAGGAAAAAAAGAAAGGAAAAGAAAACCAATTAACAAATTAGGCACATATTAAGAGAGGCACACATTCCTGTGATATCATTGCTCCTCAGTTCATGAAGTAAGATCCCTACAGTGTGGCTCAAGCTATACATCAAAAATTCTAGCACCTTAAATAAACTTTCTTGATAAGTATGCAAAATTTTAGATTGTGCCAAATCTAACACAAAATGAATGTCAGAAAATGACCCAAAAGCTGGCAAACTGCACCTGTGGTGCATGGAAGGGCACACAAACACCAGTCATAAGACATCTTGAGCCACAAAATGGTCCATGCCAAATGTGCAAAAAAATGTGAAAGGTGCTGACATGCCAGAGGAAATAAAAAGGAAAAATAATGGGTTTTTTTAACAGAAACAGTAACTAAAGAAATGCACTGCTGGATCCCAATTGGAATGCTGCCACCAAATACTACACCATGTGGTAACAAACACACACCCACATGAACAAACTGAGGTTTTTAATATATTCTTCCCCTCTCTCCTCACAACTGAGACAAATTTTCCTAAGGAAACTATCACTCACTGCAGACACTTTCCCCACAGAGGTAGCCAAATTTATTGTTTTCAATATTTTTCTTAAAAGATTAAAAGTAAGTATGAAATATTGCAAGAAATGGAATGTGTTGTGTGAGTGTAAAGGAAGGATGCATTAAAAATGCTTTATAAAACAGCAGATGACATATCAAGTTTACTAGAAAGCAAAGCCTTTCATTATTTATATATATAATACACAGGGGTATTTCCCCAAGCACACAAGGTTTTGTTATTAAACAGAATGACGATGATGGAAGCTACACACCAATTATTTAAGTAATATTTGAAATTCTAATACTTGCACTTAACACACAGACTTTCACTTAATATTAGCTTTAATAAAAAATTCACACTTAAATTTTGTTTAAATATGAAAATACATGGGTACGTAATGTTTGGAGGGAGTATAGCGCCATCCATTAACAGAATAAAATTATTTTGTGGTTTAAGGAGCAGTGTAAGAAAGAGGATGGGAAAAACATATATTTAAATATTTCTCCTAAGAGTCAAAAAGCCTGGAATTATGTTTGTTATTGTCTCAATTTATTTTAAAGCAATTTAAAACCTTATATCCAAGGTGACACAAACAGAAACAGATACAAAAAGCAAATCTTCATGTTTTTTATAAATGTAATATGTCACTGAAAGATTCTGCCACAACTTTTGGATGTTCAGTAGGCAAGGCTGAATGGTGAGGAGAAAAAGTAAAGTATCGCAGGTTTTAAAAACCATTTCTTTAAGAAAAAGGTTAGAAACACTTACTAAGTGTTACTATCATCTATCACAAACATCATATACAGCTTTCCACAAAACAAAATTGAAATAAATATTTATGTGAACACATTTATATTTTTTCTTTACAAAAAAATCTGAAAGTATTTCAGGAAAAATAAATTTATTGATTTTTCTACTGTAAATGCAGAAGAGAAAAAGTCTTTTTTACTCAAAATATTGAAAAATCAATGGCAACAGTATAAATTCTGGAACTGAGGAAATGTCCAGCATAATTACATGAAAATAAACAAATTGCAATAGGAAAACAACGTTTTCCTATGTAATATATCTCAATGTTTTGAGATACATTACATTAAGAAAGAAAATTTTTTAAAATTTGAAAACATGCGGGAATATCTAATTGTAATTTCATAGAAGAAAGCTATTTAACAAAGTTTTAAAAAACTCATATTTGGCATTCAAAGAAAGTAAACTACTAAAGCTATTAAAGAGGTTGCAAATTCTTTGGCAGGTCATGCCTGACTAGGTTTGTGAAGTGAGTACACTAAATGAACAAAATTTAAGAAGAAAAAACCCATGAAAAGCATCTTACAGACTCCAGAAAAAGGAAGAAGAAACCACAGGTCTACTGTTCACTCACCTTTCCAGCTGTGGAACTAATTAATTTTTCAGTTCACTAGCCACTCACTATAATAGGGGTAACATTACAAAAAAAAAAGGAACACGAAGCTAAAAAAATATTTCAAGTCAGATGGAAAACATTCTTTACAGCCATTTCTTTACAAAAGATTAAAGGGATTTTTTGGCATCTTTATAGACAGAAGTCTGTCTTGAAAGGAATAAATGTTTTTTTATCAAAAAGCCAGACCAAGTTATTTCAAAGTTTCTACTTTTCTTTCTAGGGAGGAAAAGCTAATGATAAAACTGTCTCCTGTTACTGAAGAATTTAATGTAAAATGTATTTTTATTTTTTTTTTCCTCTAGCAAGCTTCTAGAAATCAGTTTCTGCTTGTAAGAGATTGTTACCAGTAACAGGGAACATCTTTCTGTCCTGTGCAAGGAAAAACAAGGCAGACATGCAAAACCTTACAACTTATGATAAAGATAACTAGTTGCCTGAAATCTTTACCAATTAATTGCATCAAAACCCACCAGTACCTCGCTATTTGTGCTGTATTTGCACTTTTTGGTAATATATAGAACTTCATAAGAACTGACAAAATTTATCATGCTGAGTCCTTTCACTATGTTATTGTAATTATTCAGCACGAGAAACAGGTCATGAGTTGATTTAGGAAATTATTTAGTTGGCATAAAACAGAGTAGATTTGAGGTCTATAAATGCAACAACAAAGAAGAGATATCCATACAAATATATACATCCATATAAATACAAGTTCCTTCCGTTCACTCCTCCCAGATGAAGACTTAGAACAAAGGAATCATAGCATACAATAAGCAGGAACATCTTTAACTAGATTATTTTGCTCAGAGTGCTATCTAAGCTGACCTTGAATAAAGAATCATAGAATCATAGAATCACTATGGATTGGAAAGGACCTCGAAAGATCATCTAGTCCAATCTGCCTGCAACAGCAGGATCACCTAGACCAAGTCACACAGGAACACATCCAGGCAGGCCTTGAACATCTCCAGTGAAGGAGACTCCATAACCACCCTGGGCAACCTGTTCCAGTGCTCTGTCACCCTGTGAAGAAGTCCCTCCTCAGGTTCATGTGGAACCTCCTATGTTCCAGCTTACAACCATTGCCACTTGTCCTATCACTAGATGACACTGAATAGAGCCCAGCTCCACCCTCCTGACACCCACCCCTGAAATATTTGTAGACATTAATGAGGTCACCCCTCAGTCTCCTCTTCTCCAAGATAAAGAGACCCAGCTCCCTCAGCCTCTCCTCGTAAGGGAGGTGCTCCACCTCCTTCATCATCTTCATTGCCCTACGCTGGACCCTCTCCAATCCCTTATCTAAGTCATCCATGAATAGATTGAACAGGACTGGTCCCAGCACTGATCCCTGGGGCCCTCCGCTAGATACAGGCCTCCAACTAGACTCTGTCCCATTGACCGCTACTCTCTGACTTCTACCTGTAGCCAGTTTACAATCCACGGAACATCTCACCTTCCTGGGCAGCCTGTTATGGTATTTTACCACTCTCACTGTAAAAAGGATCTTCCTTATATCTTAATCTATTTTTTAAAACCATTATTCCTTGTCCTGTTACAACAGGCCTTTATAAAAAGACTGTCCCTGTCTTTCATACAGCCACCCTTTAAGTAGTGAAAGGCTGTAATAAAATCTCTCCAGAGCTTTCTTCTTTCCAGGCTGAACAACCCTAACTCTCAGCCCACTAGAGCAAAGGTGTTTCAGCCCACCAATCATTTTTGTGGCACTCCTACAGACTCCAACACTCCAATATTTTCATGTTGTTCCTGTTGAATGCAAAGCTGAACACAGGATTCCCTTCTTGCTGTTATCAGAGCAGCAGGGGAGAATCACCTACCTATACCCTATGGCCATGTCTCTTTTGATGTAGCCCAGGATGTGACTGGCCTTCTGAGCTGTGAGGGTGCATTGCTGACTCATGTACAATTTTTCATACACTAGTATCCCCAACTCCTTCTCTACAAGACTGTTCCCAGTCTCATTGTTCTCCAGCTTGTGTTGATTATAAAGGATTCCTCTGACACAGGCATAAGACTTTGCACTTGGTGTCGTTCTACTTCACAAGATTCACACCGACCTACTTCTCCAGCTTGCTTAGGTCCCTCTGGATGACATCCCATCCCTCTGGCATATCAATTGCATCACTCAGCTTGGTGTCATCTGTAAACTTTCTGTGGGTACAAGCCTTGCTTTGTTCTGATTTAGAGAGCATTGATTTACACAGCTGTACAGCCTAAGACAGTTTGGTGAGTTCTAAAAGTCCTAGCAGACAGACATCGAGGAGGAAATAGGTGTCAGTGTAGATAACACCATCTGAGCTCAAACATAGTTTCAGCTCTCTGCATTTATAATTATTACAGTAATAGCACAGTTCCACTTGGTATATAAGATCGGGTATAATGACATACCAGACCACTCAGATCTAATATAAAGAAAACCCTGCAGAGCTCTTTCTCAATTGTAGGAAGAAGACTAATGTGAACAACACAGGATTGAGTTCAATTTGTTTTGTATTTATTTTCCTTGTAGCAAATACTGCCACTAAGAATGAGTTTTGCATTCAGAACTTGTGATGGTGTGCTTCAATCCCACTAATATGAGCCTTATCTACTGTACTCTGCTTCTGAGCTAACAATGCAATAATGATGCCTCTGGGAGAGATGACTGCATCCTACTCAATATGGATTCAGGGGAAACAGACAACAGTACAATAGCCAAGGGCTGACTTGAGCAATAAACTCAAGTGCAAGATTGGTATGTAAATATGACTATGAGTCAGGCATCTTATCTCCCTAAAAAGTCAGCAGCCCAAGAGCCCTTTAAGCTATCGTGCACGGCAGCTGGCTGCACACCAGGATCTCCTCTTGAACAGGGACTTCTTGAAGCTGAGAAAATCCTTGCTGTAACAGATTCTTGATAACTGACTAATAGTTTGCAAAACTTTGAAGCTTGATTAAGGTAATACTTAAGATTAACTGAGCACATAATCTTTTAAATGTGAGGGGCTCATGACAGTTCTGTCTGACCCTGGCATAGAATCATAGAATCATTAGGGATTGAAAGGGGCCTCGAAAGATCATCTAGTCCAATCCCACTGACACAGCAGGATCACCTAGACCAAGTCACACAGGAACACATCCAGGCGGGTCTTACACGTCTCCAGTGAAGGAGACTCCACAACCTCCCTGGGCAGCCTGTTCCAGTGCTCCATCACCCACACAATGAACAATCCAGCGTACCTCTCCAATGAATCCTCTTGAAAAGGAGAATTTTCAAACTTCGTTAAATTACTGCTTTATGTAACTAAATACATTGTTACTTCTCTCTTGTGAGTGGAGTGTATAGCTCTATCCACAACAGAACTGCAGTGTCCCAACATTATGACCACATTCATGTAGGAAAAAGAATATAAAAGTTGCTTAGAGCACACAGAACTCCAGTGGGTTCAGCAGAGCTATGTGCTCTTGCACTGCTTTAGGATGCAGGCACGATTATGCAACATACCTTACCTGACACCTCTGTCAAGTCTGCATTTTGTAACCAGACTGTTAGGAATGCTTTGCATTCCAGCATCTATTTAATGAGAGTTGATTCATTTTAACAAACTTTTCAAACACTGTTTCTGGATCTCTCTACTTTTATTTTTAATAAGTCTACATAAATAAAGCCCTAATACAACAGTACTACATAAACACGTTTTTTCTCAGAACAAGAACTCTGCAGATATAATTAACTGAAATTGCAGAGGTTTTGTCCAAACTCTCTGCAGTTGCTGATAATTTCCCCACTTTTAAGTAAGTTATAATTATGAACTGTCTATATGCCAGACTGCCTTGCCATTTTTGTATTGACGAGTAAGAAATAAAGATGAAGCTGGAGTCTGCCTTCTTTCTTTATTCCATATTATACAATCTCCACAGCTGATACCAGAAGTCAGAGACAAGAGTAACTGTAACCTTAAATTTCCTTCAGTCAGAATGTTGCTAATTTGCAAATCCCTTTGAGTCACTAATACCTATGAAGGTTTATCTGTACTAATGAGATATGATGATATATGATATGATATATGATATGATATGACATAATATAATATTCCTTTTACACAACAGGCATTGTATTCATAGAATCACAGAATCATAGAATCATAGAATCATTACGGATTGGAAGGGACCTTGAAAGATCATCCAGTCCAATCCGCCTGCAACAGCAGGATCACCTAGACCAAGTCACACAGGAACCTGTCCAGTTGGGTCTTGAATATCTCCAGTGAGGGAGACTCCACAACCCCCCTGGGCAGCCTGTTCCAGTGCTCCGTCACCCTCACCATGAAGAAGTTCCTTCTCAGGTTGATGTGGAACCTCCTATGTTCCAGCTTACAACCATTGCCCCTCGTCCTATCACTACATAACACCAAGAACAGCCCAGTGCCATCCTCCTGACACCCACCCCTGAAATATTTGTAGGCATTAATGAGGTCACCCCTCAGTCTCCTCTTCTCCAAGCTAAAGAGACCCAGCTCCCTCAACCTCTCCTCATAAGGGAGGTGCTCCACCTCTTTTATCATTTTTGTTGCCCTACGCTGAACTCCATCCAGAAGCTCCACATCCCTCTTGAACTGAGGA
>VXBP01004029.1:0-20257 GCA_013400115.1 Rhinopomastus cyanomelas | reverse complement strand
CCTAACCCAATCCTCATCAACCAAGGCAGGCTCACCTGTTGCCTCAACCTCCTCTGTAGTCTGGGGTCTAATGTCAAGACAACCCCCAGAAGTATAGACAGAGGCAAAGAAAGCGTTAAGTATCTCTGCCTTCTCTGCATCCTCTGTTTCCAGGGTACCCACCTCATTCTGCAGGGGGCCTACGTTGCTTCTAGTTTTACTTTTACCTGCAATGTATTTGAAGAAGCTCTTTTTGTTGCATTTGACCTCTCTTGCAAGGTTTAATTCCAAGGAGGCCTTGGCTTTTCTAGTTGCTTCCCTCACCAGAGCCTTATAATCACCCCAAGTGGCCACCCCCTCCTTCCATGACTTATAGGCTTGCTTCTTCCTCTTCAGTTTGCCTAGTAGTTCCCTGGTTAACCACACGGGTCTTTTGGCTCCCTTCCTTGACAATGGGATTTTTTTGTGATGTTTATTTATCTATTTTAAAAGAACTTCGTTGTAATTATATGACAGTTTAATTCATATTCACAATATGATATTATTTTCCTTCCTCATATGCAAACCATTGTTCTCGTGATGCAAGACATACATGATCTAAAATGTCTGATCATAGAGGTTGGTGATCTGGTGAAATTAATGGGGTTTTAGGTATGCTGGATTTTTGGCTTGGGGGTTTTTTGTTAAGAAAATATATTAGCTAAGTTAAGGTTCTAGGGTAAAGTAAGTCTCAATGACAAGAGCATGATTCATCTTGTGGGAAACCTGGACCTCCTGTATTAAGGCTTTGTATTTGATGCATATGTTTATTTGAGTTGAATGTTGCTTCCTGGTAGTAGTCTGTGTCCTCCCTGACAAAGACCCGATAATGACTGGGGTTTACCATAGATACAGTAAGGATCCAGGCTTCATGGCCATTGATAGTTGACTACTTTGTTGTAGGCCCTCAGCTTGCCTTTGTTGTGCTCTTCCACCAGGTAATTAGAACTACCACAGCACAGATTTGACAGGAGTATAAATGGAATGCAGCCAGAGTGCTGATCTGAGTTGGTTCTCCTCAGAGCAAGAAGGTTTTGCAGTCAGAGACCCTCTCTTTGGACCAAGATGCTGTCCAAGGAAACTTTCCAAGACTGAGCTCTCATCCCCTTTGTTGAAAGAACATTTCTGCATATACCCTTGAGTAAGCCTTCACCCCATTTTGGATGAGTTACCCTCTTGTGGGTATCGAGTGAGAGAATGTTTAAATTAAAGACTGAAATTGCATTGAGTTGACATTGCTATTTGCAAGTAAAGAATGTGAGACAACAATAATTACAGAATCTTCTGGTACTAGTCAGATGTAAGTACTTAGTCTTAGTCTTGCCCTTAGTTTTCCTCCCAGTGAAAGCTACAGCATTATAAACCTCTAGAAGAACAGTGAAAAGAGATTCTCCTCGATTCTGAACATAGGAAAGAAGTAGTTTAATGAGATAAAATAATGACCTCAGTCAGTAAAGCCACTGTAATAGAATTAGGATAGAGGTCCCATTAATTTCAGTGCGGTCACTCCCTCCCTAGACTTTAAAGATAGTCAGTATAACAACCTGCTACTAAAAGCAAAAACCCTGTCAAAAACCAAGAATAAACATAGGGAAGGAGAAGCAAGGCAACTTTCAAAAAGGTCAGTAGGAGTGATAACAGGAAGGGGAAGAAGGGACAAGTCTTTCTGGCTTCCTGTTAGTCACTAGTGTCTTATACCTGATTTGATGAAATAGTTGTTCTCTTTGACTTTGTGTCAGAAGAGATGGGACAACTATGTGTGGTTTTTTCTGTTAGTACTGGAGGGAGAAAACCCAGGATGCAAGCTCACAAAAAAGTGCCAGAGCAGGGTAGTTTTCTTCCTAGAATGTGGGCATAAAGAGGTCCGAATCTTTTTTTATACATAAATGTACATATGAATACATATACAAATAGACAGAAAAAGAATAATTAGGAAATATACCCTGCTTACTTGAGGAAGTGTGTTAGGATAGGACAAGGGGACATGGCCTCAAGTTGCGTCAGGGGAGGTTTAGATTGGATGTTAGAAGGAAATTTCTCAGTGTCATGTAGAAATAGGATGAGGGGCAATGGTTGTAAGCTGGAACACAGAAGGTTCCACATCAACCTGAGAAGGAACTTCCTCACAGTGAGGGTGACGGAGCACTGGAACAGGTTGCCCAGGGTGGTTGTGGAGTCTCCTTCACTGGAGATGTTCAAGACCCGCCTGGATATGTTCCTGTGCGACTTGGTCTAGGTGATCCTGCTGTGTCAGGTCCCTTCCAATCCGTAATGATTCCATGATTCTATGATTCTACCACCCAGGAGACACCACCTCAGAGACACCACCAAGGATCATCACCCTGGATATACTACATGGGAGTCACCACACTGGTGTCAACACCTGGGTGTCCCAGCCCAGAGTCCATCCATTAACCCAACTGTCCCAAGGCCACCACTAAATCATGGCCCTAAGCTCCAGATCTCCATGATTATGAAACACACCCAGGGATGGCAATTCAACCCCCTCCCTGGGCTGCCTCATGTTCCAAGACCTCATGACCTTTCCAGGGAGAAGTTTTTCCTAATGTCCAACCTAAATTTGATGCAACTTGAGATTATTTTGTCTTGTCCTGTCACTTGCTCCTTATGAGAAGAGAGTAACCCCCATCTCTCTACAATGTCTCTTCAGGTAGTTGTAGAGGATGATTAGGGGGTGATCAGGTGTCCTCTCAGCCTCCTTCTCCTTTGGGGTTGTTCCTAGGTACTTCCCCAGTGAAGAGCTGACTTCTCCCACTTCAGCCTGGCTAGTTGACAGCCATAATCCCTCTTTGTCATTCCCTTCAGGTTCACAAGCATTCACCTAGATGTCTTTCCATTCTTGACACCTTCCTTCTATAATTTATCTCAGAGATGGGGCTTTTTTTGCCTTACCTTCGCTTCTACCCACCTGCTCTGTGATGTGTCCTGTATGACCTGGTCTAGGGGATCCTGCTGTGGCAGGGGGATTGGACTGGATGATCTTTTAAGGTCCCTTCCAGTCCCTAATGTTCTGTGATTCTGTGATTCTGTGAAATTCTTTACTGAGAGGGTGATTAGATACTGGAATGGATTACCCAGGGAGGTGGTGAGATCTCCACCCCTGGAGGTGTTTAAGGAACGAGTGGATGCATCACTTAGGAATATGGTCTAGTGGTTAGACACTAAGAGAAAAGGTTGGACTTGATGACCCTAGAGGTCCTGATAGAAAGCATGGGTAAATCAAACCTTATTGTAGCAAATAGGATGGTGTAAACCTCAAAGATATTGTCAGTGGGTTTGAATTTATTTTGTAGTATGACATGAAAACTTGAAAAAGCCATCTCTTTCTTCAGAATATGCATACACCAGTATTGTTGTCTCAGATCTCCACATATGTGGAGAATATTTCAACAATATATCACAAACATTGGCCAACCTGCCACTTCGCAGGACTGCTTCTGTTGTCCTTATCACTTTGGTTAAACTTAATTGTGCTTTCAGGTTTATTTAATTCCTCTTGAAAACAGAAACCAAAAAATGTACGGTAACTGACTCTGACTGTGTTGAAACCTACTGAGAAAAGAACTGATGTAGTGCTGAACTCAGGTAACAAGCACCTTATGCCCTTAGAGGAAGGAGGCAGAAAGACAGAGGAAGATGCACTGGCAATTACACTAGCTGTGCTACTTTCCCTTCTTGAAATGAACACATAACCCCATTTAAAATCCAGTCAGAGGCTTTGGGAATGTGCAGTATGGTAGTCAGGTCTTAAAAAGCAATGAGGAAGACATAAAAATAAATCTTTGATCTTCCAATCATATTTATAAGGACAGTGATGTCCTTCCACATTTTTTCCATTTCATACATTGTCAAAATTATCTGAAGTAAATGAAATTAATTGACTTGGATACATCTTAGCCTTCCTTTATTTCTGTAGAAAGAATAAAAATGTCTGTTAGTGGATGAGAAGGCAGAAATGTTAATGTCCCTGGAGTATTATACTCAAGTAACTCCACCTTCCTAGTACATTTTCAGAAACATCCAAGTCTGAAGTAATACTTGAACATATAAAGCCATGTTTGTCTTCTATAGAAAATGCATAGCACTATTAAGACTCAGGTTAGATCTGATTTTCTGATGCAAGAAGTATCTACAAGGCTGTCCACTGAATAACAGAAGTGAACCCAAATAAGTTTCTTGCCTACAAAACATTTTTTTCCTAAGATTTTAGGAAAATGAGTCATTGAAAATGGGAGGTTTGTTGTACAGCAGTAGACACAATGAATGACCAGGGGACATAAGAAGACACATTGGGACTCAAAGAGGTTACGCAGAAAGAGTGACTTTTGGACAGGCTAAATACAAAAGGACAAGTGTCTTCAGTACAAGCACTGTGCTTTAGGCACAAGTTGTCTAATGTAGGGTGATATAAAACATTTTTAGCATTAATTCACAATAACAGCAGCAAAAGAGTCAGTCACAAAGAGATGGAAAAACAATCATTTCATGTTATCTTTGTTCAAAATGAAACCTTTAATTTTATTACCATAAAATGTTTCCTTGCAAAAGTACCCAAACTATTTTTTGAAGAATTTTGAAAAAAACCAAAATTTTCGTCTTGTAAAAAAACGTTCATCGTAAAATGAAATTAATCCAAATAAATGTTCCTATTCAAGAGTTTTGCTATTTTTCTTAACTTTATTCTAGCTACTTAACTATCTATTATCTGCTTAGCATTCATTTTGAATTTATTTTAAAATGCAGGTAGAAATGTACATTTTGAAGAATAGACTATTTTTAAAAATCCTTTCGAACTAGATAATACCAAGTGTATAAAAAGTTAAAGCATCCTTTAGCAATGGAGACAGAATCACACAAGAATATGTCCAAGTGGATTTCAAATGTCTCCATAGAAAGAGACTCCACAACCTCCCTGGGCAGACAATTCCAGTGCTCTGTCACCTTGACTGTGAAGAGGTTCCTTCTCATATTTATGTGTAACTTTCTATGTTTCGGCCTACACCCACTGCCCTTTGTTCTAACATTGGATGACAGGACAGCCTGGTTCCATCCTCCTGACACCCACTCTTCACATATTTATAAACATTAATGAGGTCACTCCTCAGTCTCTTTTTTTCCAAGCTGAAGAAACCCAGCTCCTTCAGCTTTTCATCATCAGGAAGATGTTCCACTCCCTTCATGGTTCTGCACTGGACTGTCTCAAGCAGTTACATGTTCCTCTTGAACTGGACACAATATTCCTGATGCAGTCTAGCAGGGCAGAGTAGAAGGAGAGGAGAACTTCTCTTGATCTACTCACCACCTCGCTTCTGATTCACTCTTCTTGGCCACAAGGGCCATCGCTGGCTCATGATCATCCTGCTGTCCACCAGGACCCCCAGATCCCTTTCTCCTACACTGCTCTCTAGTTGTTCTTGCCCAGATGCAAGACTCTACAATTGCCCTTGTTACAGTTCATTACATTTCTCCCTGCCCAGCTCCCCAGCTTGTCCAGGTCCCACTGAGTGGCAGTACAGTCTGCTGGGGTGTTGGCCACTCCTCCCAACTTTGTGTCATCAGCCAGCTTCTTGACAGAGCTCTCTAATCCCTCATCCAAGTCATTAATGAATAGATTGAAGAGTACTGGTCCCAGTACCAGCCTTTGTGGGACTCCAGTAGATACAGGCCTCCAACCAGACTCTGTCCCATTCACCACTACTGTCTAGCTTCTATCATGCAGCCAGTTCACGATCCACCTCACTACCCAATCATCCAGACCACACTGCCTCAGTTTGGCTGCCAGGATGCTGTGTCAAATCCACTGCTTTGCCATCATCTGTCTACTTGGTTACGTATAATGTATCACCACAGTTGGGTGTTATGATAGTATTTAATTACTGACTTAGAGCTAGTGTTCTGAATTAATATTGAAATTTGTGTTAATAAATGTAACTTCAATAGTTCAGTTTATTTATTTTAGGTGACACTTGCCTACAAAATTCTAATTTTAAATCTAAGTTAGTCATTTTACATTTAGTCATGCCACCTCCTTGTCTTCCAGAACACTGTAACTTAGAATATGAATATTGTGTTTAATTCTCTGCGGGTGAGAATCTTCTCTGCTGTAATAGCATGATGAATCCCTGAGGCAAAAAGTTCAGTTGTGTCTGTCTTTAGCACCCATATTAGAAGACAATCTTTAGCAGGAGATGTTGGAACAACTAGTAATTTATCATTATAATAATAATCAGGAAAGAAAAGCTCAGTATTTGAGGAAAAAAAACTGAGGAAAGCTCAGTTTTTGAAACACAAAAAGAAAGAAGATACATTCAATTCCACATGAACCATGTCTTTCCAACTTATTTCAATTCCAACTGAAACAAGCAGCAGGATCATCTAAGATCATCTAGTCTAGCCTCCCTGCAAGAGCAGGATCATCTAGAGTAGATATACTACTCATTCCTTAAACGTATTCTGAGATAAGTAGCTGATCGGACTATAGCATATGTAGCCACTTTACAGTTGAAAATACAGAGTGATTTTTCCAGATTGGGTGAAAATTTCTATCTGAGATATTGTTTCAGAGGAGGAGAAGACTTGGAGATATTGTGACCACAGGACACCTTTGAACATGGACTTTTCCAAATAGTTACAGTCCTTGGAAAAGACATCACAGTAATGATAAGGTTGGAAAAGACCTTAAAAATAATCCAGTCCAACCTAAATTAAATAAACCCAGTAATCCTAACATCTAACATCTAGATCATGTCACTCAGCACCTCATTCAGCCTAACCCTGAATACTTCCAGGGATGGGGACTCTACCACCTCTGTGGGCAGCCCATTCCAAAACCAGATCACTCTTTCAGTGAAAATTTTTTTCCTAATGTCAAGTCTAAACCTCCCCAGATGGAGCTTTAGACTATGACCCCTTATCTTGTCTCCAGTGGCCAGGGAGAAAAGACTGGCCCCCGCCTGACTACAGCCACCTTTCAGATTTCCTGATGATGAATGAATCTTATCATTATAATGTGTTAATCATATAAAAAACAGGGAAATTATTTAGATAATTACTATGGACTTATGAAATAGAAGTCATCAACAATGAAAAATTTGCTGCTGAAATTAATTCCACATTAACAAAATGTATGTTTAGTATTTGTGTTTCAGTATGCATTTCAAGACATGAAGCGAGGCCATTAATGTTTTATTTATATTCAATTAAGCATACGCTAAGAAAGATGTTTCTCTCACTATAAAAACATTAGCAAACAAAGAGGAGTTTACAGGAAGAAAAGAATTGTTTCAGTCACTATTTTCTTCACATCACTATGTAGCACAGAACTGAATAATTTTGTCTCAAAAACTAGAAGCATGAATCCTGGCAAGATCTGCCCAGGATTACCATTCCAAGACAGTTTATCACAGGATGGAAACTTATTTGTAGACAGTACATGTGTACTGACCTAGATATTTATTCCAAACTTACCACCAAGGCATCTAAGGGTTTTTTAAGTCTGGATTAGGAATTCTCAGAAAAAAAGAAGGCGATTTATCCACTTTGTTCTGAACTAAAGAAGTCCAGACACCTTGAGCATGACAAAACCAAACTGAAATAACAAACAATAACACATCTGATAGTGGAAGCAGAAATACACAAGCATGAGACTGTACTTTTCAGACAAAAGGAGAAAGAATTCTGACCATAAAGAATCTGCAATCTTTAGAAGAGTAGCAAGGTAGAAATTTGTGATGAAATGTAAAACCTTTAAAATAAATTGCAGCTTACATTTTAAATGGTCTATGTAAAGTATTGGGAGTGGTGGAAAGAATGAAAAAAAAATGTAATTAAAGCTTTACATTTGGGATATTTTTCCAACTCATTGACCACCCTTTTGTTTTAATACACCACTGATTGAAAGCCTGAGAGATACGTTGTCTATCTGTACAGGAAAGTTTCTTAGCTTCAACTGAGAGACAGAAAGGAAATAGTGGTTAGATTTGAACTTACTTTGAGCTACAATTAACACTATGTATGTCCTACATAAATACTATCTATTTCGTCCTCCTCCCATAGCCTGTAACAGGTAATATTGTAAGTATATTGTCATCAATACCAACACCTGCTGATATTTTTTTTTCTTTGTGGACATTGCTAGAGAAAATATAGAGAAAAAATAGAGAAAACTCATCTCAATATTGGAATGCTAATTATTCTGCATTATTTTCTGACACTAATGGAATAATTTGTCTAGATATGAGGGAGCTTGTATTACAGATGTGCCCACAGAACCAGACGGCAGTACACAGCAGAAAAATGCAAATTTATTGCAACCAGCCTTGCCTGGCACTCCAACAACACTGAAGTTTGGATGTCAGTCAGGAATATATTACTACATGGCAAAATTCCTAAACTTTAAGCAGTACTTTAAGAAAAGATGACCCAAAATGTAAATATGTTCACATACAGCGGAGAAATCTCCTACTCAAGGGTACCCAAATGAAAAGCCACTCACCAAAAGGAAGGTGAGGAATCACTTAATCCCAAAGAGGTATCCTTGGACAGCATCTTTACCCAAGGAGAGAGTGACTCTTGACTGCAGGACTTGCTGCCCTGAGGAAGTCTGGTTCGAAATTTGGTTCTAGCAGGGCTCCTTTTATACCCTGAGTCAAGTGTGTCCTGTGGTCATTCTAATTATTTACTAGTAAATGCAGACAAAGGCGGGCCTGAAGGGTACTGACTGTAGGGAGCCAGAGAGACAAAATATAAACTACTCATAAAGTACTGTAGTTTGAGCATCTATGTCAGGTCCTTGCCCAGGAGCTGGGGCAGGTCAGCACAGATACTGAAAACAGTGAATTATAAGTCATAAACTAGACATAAAGAGTTAATTATTCCTGTTTCTTCTCAACTCAATGATTTTTAGATTTATAGATTCTACTTGTATCTTACCAGCATATAACTTAAAACCAGGTCTCTTGATTCCATTTAAAAATGTCTATTTTTGTCTATGTCATAAATGCAAATACCACTAAGAGCAGAAGGAAAACATTTAAATTTTTCAGCACTGTGCACATGTGCTAAAACACATATTAAGACCCTGAAAGTTGATACATACAAAGCAAAAGAAAAATCTCTGATCTTTGCACTGGTTACTGTCTAGTGCCACCAACTTTCACCAGTCATTTGCTTTTTCTGTGGAGCCACCTTTTGATGTTACTGAACTCACTCATCTGCAGTATGAGGAAGGATGGTTACAGAAAGTTCTCTGCTCATAAGACTTCCTGTCAAAGAACTTTCAAAGAAATGAAATCACTTGCAAAAGGATTATTATTTTGGTGGATGATACATACAGTTAAACACTACATATATTTTTACCTTCAGACATTTTGGCAGTTACATTACTATCAAAAGGTGGAGAATCTATAAAGACACAAGGTGTGTCACAGCAGAATTAGTTTAACAATATTAACAATATCTTCAAACAAATTTGAGGATCTTCTCAGTGACTCTTCACTTTGTGCACACACATGCAGATGCCTTCCTCCCATTTCCAAGTGTGCATTTTCTAAAGTCAGAATCCGCAAATTTTCAAAGCATATTGTGTTGTTTGAGTAACACCCAGGCAGCACATAAAGAAAACAACCAAAACAGTAAGAAACGGGTATCTATTACCAAGCTAATTGCTATGCTTTCTGTAACTAAATGAGGCTTGGGTTTCTTCTAATTACTTAGAGAATATATTAATATGGGTTTAAGAAGTGAGTTTGACGATATATGAAAGAATATGAGCTCTTTGAGTGATTGATATCAGCTTATTTTTCAGCTGTTATTTCATTAAAATGAAACAGAATACTCTTGTTACAGTATCACAGTAATGATAAGGTTGGAAAAGACCTTAAAGATCATCCAGTCCAACCTAAATCCAAAAAAACCCCAGTAATCCTAACATCTAACATCTGGATCATGCTACTCAGAACCTCATCCAGCCTAACCCTGAATAACTCCAGGGATGGTGACTCAACCACCTCTGTGGGCAGCCCATTCCAAAACCAGATCACACTTTCAGTGAAAAATCTTTTCCTAATGTCAAGTCTAAAGCTTCCCTGATGGAGCTTAAGACTATGACCCCTTGTCTTGTCTCCAGTGGCCAGGGAGAAAAGACCAACCCCTGTCTGACTACAACCAGCTTTCAGATACTTATAGACAGCAATAAGATCACCCCGAGCCTCCTCCTCTCCAGACTAAACAAACCCAGCTCCCTCAGTCTCTCCTCATAGGGATTATCTTCCAACCCCTTCACCAATTGAGTTGCGCTTCTTTGGACCCGTTCCAGCACCTCAGCATCCATCCTAAACTGAGGGGCCCAGAACTGAACACAATACTCCAGGTGTGGTCTAACCAGTGCTCAATACAGGGGAANTATCATGGGAGACTGTGTCGAATGCTTTACTGAAATCCAGGTACACCACATCCACAGCCTTCCTCTCATCAACCAGTCAAGTTACTTGATCATAAAAGGAGATCAGGTTAGTCAAGCAAGACCTACCCCTCCTGAATCTGTGTTGACTGGGCTTAATCTCTTGGCCGTCACGCAGATGTTGCATGATAGCACTCAGCACTAGCTGTTCCATAACTTTGCCCGGAACTGAGGTGTTCTTCTTTATATTGACAATGACAACACAATAACTTAAAATGAAGGTCAAGACTCTGCACGACACCTTACGAATTTTCAAGTTTTTACTTTTTTTTTCCCCCTCAGAGTTTAGCAGGATTTATCCAGTTAAATTTTGTTAGCTGGTAGGAACAACATTTTTGTTACCAGCAGACAGAAGTAATTTTTTTTGTGAAAAGTAAAGCTCTATCCTCAAGCTTTACGTAAGAGCTTAATACCATGGAACTATGGAGAAAAAAAGAAAGTTTGTTCCGAAAGAAATACGAAGTACCTATGCTTACTCCTATTGAGTGTATAGACTTATATGGTAACATTTAGGTAGACAGAGGTGCTCACCTACCAAGTCTCAAGCATCCCACTGTATAGGAGGATCTGGGTGTTAGTTTATGTAGGCAAGAAAAAGAAGGGACAAGCAATGGCTGGGTAGCAGGACCGGTTTCATTCCTTGCTAGTCACAGTGTTAGCTGTTTCCTGAGAATTATTCCAATATGTTCACATATAAAAAGCTATTTAGAATAGCAAGATTTTATCTTCATGGTCTTCTGCATAGTTTTACCTCATGAGCCTATGTTGACTAGTTTTTCCAAAGCTGTCAGAGATTTACAAGTGTAAGGAAAGAAAAAGAATTGTCTGTGCACATATATAATAACCCGAAGCATAAGCACAATCACCTCTTTTTAACTTACAATAATATTTAAGTTCTCATCTCTGGTCCATGTCATGAAGAATTATTGTGTTTTCCCTACTGCAAAGCAGCCAGGTACAAAGTGCATTTCTCTATAGATAAGACTATGTAACAGAACACTATGAGATATTCACACAGCGTATTCCTTTGTTGGAAAAGCTGGACTGAAAAGTCATGACAGTCCATATAACTTCCTTAAAGCACTTACAACTACCTCAAAAACATGTATTTAAAAAACATGCAAAAGAGGCTTTTAAACATTTTTTTGGCTTTGTTGCTCGTTTTTTATTGTGGGGTTTTTTTTTAAGGAAATAGGAGTAAGTACTTGTTGCCAACGGCCTTGCTATCACAGACCAGCTATTTTTCATACCAAATTAATGGAAGCCTATTAAAACTCTAAAAAAACTACATAAAAGTGCTTTTATGTAACACAAGTTCTCATTTTAAAAAGTAAAAAATAAAAAAGACCAAGCTTCATGTGCAGCTCAAATTTCTTAATAAATCATATGATGTTTTAAATCCCTTAATTTGCACTTCTGTTTCTTGATTTACAGGCAACCTGAACTTTCAACTGTATTTTTTCTCTAAGGCATGCATATGTGTGTTTAAGGTTGGGCAGCTGAGTGGTTCTGAATGATTTTCTCCTTTTCAAGTGACATGATGTTATTGGACACAGTTCTAATTGAGTGGCAGCTCAATTAGAAACCTAGGCCACTAAAAATTTACGTGTTTTTATTCTACTCAGAAGGGCTCTTTATCTAACTCCTTTCCATTTGAAAAGACTCTGAAATGTCAAAACCTTGTAACATTCCACAAAATATGTTTCACAATATTACATATGTACTCATAAAAAAACTGCTTGCATGAATATGACAGCTTGAAAGGATAATGAGCTAAAATACATTTGCATTAAGTGTTTTACATATCAAAAAAGTAAAAAGAATGTTCAGAAGCTTCAGGTAAATTTGTTTGTACCATTCAAATTGTGAGACTTTTGTGCAGCATTAAAAAACCTTCAAGCAAAGGCATCCTAGGTATAATTTTTCAACAACTTTTTTTCATATCCTCATTATACTGTCAAGGTAATGTATGTAGAGAATGACCATTACACAAAATTTGATTGTGAGTTTGCAAAAATTTCCTGAAGCATGAGGTTGGAGCAGTGATTAAAACATCCAAAATGTTTGTGTGCATCTTCACAGGTGTGCATATTTTTCATATAAAACCCTTAATTTCTTGGTATTTTTAATTTTTAAAATGGACAAGCACAGACCCTTTTCCCTGAAACATGCTGTAGGTCTTCACAGATCTTCACTGACCTGCAGACTGTGCTGCCATTCAGTGAGACCTCAATAGGCTGGAGAGCTGGGAAGAGAGAAATTTAATGAACTATAACAAGTGCAAGCATAGAGTCTTGTATCTGGGCAAGAACAATCCCAGGTACCAGTGTAGGCTGGGGACCTGAGGGTCCTGGTGGACAGCGGGATGACCATGAGCCAGCAGTTTGCTCTTGTGGCCAAGAGTGCCAACAGCATCTACATAGAATTTCTCTCTAAGGAAAAACAGTTAAGAGCTTGAGAAATGATCCCTAGATGCAGGATAGTTCCTTTCTGCTTTAAAAGGCCAAACCCTCAATGAAGGAGTCAGAAAAGAAGGTAAGCAACGGATTTGGTCTCAAGACCAAAGAAGTTCTGAGCAGAGTGGAGCTAAACACTGCTTCTGTCAATGGAGATGCTGCACCTGTCCTGGGGAAACAGTTTTATTTAAAAGTCATTTCAGATCATGGAAACAGGATGAAGACCTGTTAAAGAACTGTTTAAATTCCTGAATGGAGCCAAGAAAAGGGAAATACAAGCATGCATCACACTGCTTGGAAAACCTTGACTACTTTTGGCAAACTTACAGGATATTAGGGAGCAAGATGTCCTCTCCATCATATGTTCATTCCCTCTACCACTTCAATAATAAATATAGGAATGTAAAACACCTTGCTCGACACACGTCTTGCTTGCCACTGACATCTTGCAATGCTATCTTCTTCTCAGTTAGGGAATTATGACTTTGCCTAACTCTGCTCCTCAGAAATTAATGAGAAAATGCTGAAAAGAAAAAAAATCTTCAACTACTATTTCAACAGCTGATGTGTATGTGAAAAGATGTTTACAGGAACATTAATTAGAGGGTTACAATTAGTAAATTGCTTTTCCATTCACTCATTGCATGCAAAAAGATATTTTCTGCAGTGTCACTGCAATCAAATTAGTTCTTTCTTGTACAATTAAGCTGAGCATTCTGTTTTATACTTTTATGTCATGCCACATTTTCCTCTTGACTAGGTTATATTTAAACAGCGTGATTGTTAAAACTGGACTTGTCTGATCTTTCTATTGGAAAATACACCAGGTTTTTAGTCTGCAAGTCTTAGCTTTTGTTTGCTTTCTTCAAAATTTAAAATTTCTAGTAAAGACTAAAAATCAAAATAATGTTGTGTGACAATTAATGTTCTTTTTCATACTTTTAAAAAGCAAACACTAAACATGTGCTTACTTGTATTGCTGGGAGGGGAGTGTAGGAGGTGATATTACGAAGCCAATAGCCAAATAGTAAAAAGAATCATAATCAAGCTTGTTTGAGATTAAGCCATAAGCATTGTGAAAGTATATAAAGACCAATGCTGGGCTGTTTTTTAGTCACACTTAACTTAGTCATTACTCTGGGTACTTAAAAGACTTATTTTTCTCATCATGAAAGAAGCTATCTGGATTGATTAAAATTACTATTTTACTTGAGAATTTGTACAAACCTCATGCATGCACATATCAGTAGGACTCAACATTTACTAAGGACACATGATCATGAACAGAAAGAACTCTCCAGAAAAGTACATGTTAAAATGGGGTTTATTATAATTTCTAACACTAGAAACTTACATTAGATTTAGAATTGATGAACCCTAGTTCATCCTAGTTTGTTGAACTAGGATATGACTGTGATATTTCAAGACCAACCTAAGTTTTTCCATGAGATCTCTTTAGGGGTTGAGGCTGGGTCAGCCACAAGAAAATGACAGATTATCTTTATTAACACCTCTTCCTTTCCAAAAGAGGAAGACAAAGGAATAAGGGAGAAAGACTTGCTGACTGATAAAGAAAATTAAAATTTTACTTAAATGCTTTAATTAAAAATAATGACAAAATGAAATGCATAAAATACACAAAACCAGTACTGAACCGAATTCCCCTGACAGCAATTATGTAACCATAGCCAATGACTCTGTGGGCAGGGCTTGAGGAAGTCTATAGGTAAATACAGCCTGGTCAGCCTCACCTCCATCCCAGGAAAGGTGATGGAACAATTTGTTCTAGAGGCTGTCTCCAGGCATATCAAGGACAGGAGGGTCATTAGGGACAGTCACCACGGTGTTCCAAAGGGTAAGTTGTGCTTGACCAACTTGATAGTCTTTTATGAGGGCATAACTAGGTGGATAGATGATGGCAGAGCAGTGGATCCGGTCTATCTGGACTTGAGTAAGGTATTTGACACAGTCTCCTACAGCATCTGCGCAGCCAAACTGAGGCAGTGTGGTCTGGATGATAAGGTAGTGAGATGGATCGTGAACTGGCTGCACGATAGAAGTCAGAGAGTGGTGGTCAGTGGGACAGAGTCTGGTTGGAGGCCTGTATCTAGTGGAGTGCCCCAGGGGTCGGTGGTGGGACCGGTCCTGTTCAGTCTATTCATTGATGACTAAGATGAGGGATTAGGGTGCACTGTCAGCAAGTTTGCTAATGACACAAAGCTAGGAGGAGTGGCCAAAACACCAGTGGGCTGTGCTACCATTCAGTAAGACCTGGACAGGCTGGAGCTTAATGAAGTGTAACCAGGGTAACTGTGGAGTCTTGCATCTGGGCAAGAACAAGCCAAGATACCAGTATAGGCTGGGGACTGAGCTGTTGGAGAGCAGTGTAGGAGAAAGGGACCTGGGGATCCTGGTGGACAGCAGGATGACTATGAGCCAGCAGTTTGCTCTTGTGGCCAAGAGGGCCAATAGCATCCTGGGGTGGATCAGAACGGGGGTGGTCAGCAGATAGAGAGAGGTTCTTTGTCCCCTATACTCTGCACTGGTGAGACCACATCTGGAGTACTGCATCCAGTTCTGGGCCCCTCAGTTCAAGAGGGATGTGGAGCCGCAGGAGGGAGTCAAACATAAGGCAAAGACAATGACGAAGGAGGTGGAGCACCTCCCTTACGGGGAGAGGCTGAGGGAGCTAGGTCTTTGTAGCTTGGAGGAGACTGAGGGGTGACCTCATTAATGTCTATAAATATTTGAAGGATGGATGTCAGGAGGATGGAGCCAGGCTCTTCTCAATGTCATCTACTGATAGGACGAGATTTTATGTCTGCTGAAAGAAACACCTTTCTGATCAGTGTAAGGTCAGCTGTCCTGCCCTCTCCTCCCTACAGGTGGGATAATTTTTATCAGTTTCTGCCTCTCAGTTATTGCACTGAAGCATGGCACACAAGATTTAGCAGTGATCTTGGTCTTTGAAGGAGCAAGTATAAGCATGAACCTTTCTGCACACCAGCCCTTGGTAGCAACTGTAACCATCAGGTGTTATCACCTCTAGAAGCAGCCTGCGCTGCAGAAAATGCTGCTACTTAGAAGAGACCAAACTGAAAAGTAAAATCACTGAACTGAATTAATTCTGTTTTAACTCAAACCAGGACAACTTTATACTTTTCTTTTGCTCTTCATGATGTTCCCATTCATAAACAGAGTGATTTTTTTTTTCCTGAAAACACACGCTGAGTAAACTCTGTATAGGAGTGTATATATTTTTAACTCATTTTAACTCATCCAAGTTTCTACTGAAATTTCTGCAGACTAAGAAGCAATTCCCATTTCTTGAACATGTTAGTCAAACATGTCCATTAATAAAAAAGCCAATATTGTTCTATAATTCAGCACAACTATTTTAAAATACACCTGGTGACGAGGATAAAAGAGATTTCACAAGTATATGGATAATATCAGGTTAAGGCTGTAATAAGCAAATAGACCTAACATGACAGCTTAACATTAGTTCAGAAGAGAAAAAAGCCTCATTTATTCTAGTAGAGTATTTTAATAGAAAAAAATAGAAGAACTAATTTGTCTTGAAGTCTTCCAAAAGTCCATGTCTTTACCCTGACTCTTTTATTTCTCTCACAGTAAGTCAGTTAGCAACCAACTCTTAACTTTCAGAAAGTTCAGGCAAAACCAACAGATAATGCAGGGATTTTTGAGAATAAAACAGAATTTCACAGCAAATTAGGATGGTATTGCATTAAGAATCTTGAATTTTAGGTATAGTATTGTAACTGGCTTTATCAATGTATGAGGTTCCTCTAATCATTGGTGTTTTACATTACTGCATGAGATGGACCGCAAAATAGGAGTATTTCTTACTTCTGAAATGAATGAGGTTATATTTGCCTTTTTACTGTCATGAAAGTACAAACAGAGCAAACTAACTAAAATCCCAGCTCAGCATACAAATGCAACAGTCTTCTCTATGTAACCATCCTGTCATCCAATGCAAATAAGACTGATTAAATTTTCCTTCCTGCTTACCTCTTGCTTTCAACAGGTCAACATGAGGTATGTGTTTCTCTTTCTTTCAGCATATATATTTACACACGTATTGCCTGTACAATTCTTATGCAATTAATTATCTCCACTATATATATATGTCTTCCCAATAGATTTTTTTATAGTTTAGTCTGTGATAGATTGTTAATTTTTACGTACTCTTCGATACTTATTGTGATTTGAACACAGACATTTTCTTTACAGGATAGCTTCGGAGAGGTAGAAAAAGGAACATGAAAAAAAGCTGGTATGCAAAAACTTTGAGTCACTGAAAGAATGGGAAATTGTATTTTGTCTAACTCTGTTTCTTTCAATAGGAAAAAAGCAACAAATCGCAGGAGCAATAATTGAAATACAACTTTTATTTAACTTCTTGAAGTAACTTTACAAAAGGAGTATCATAATAGAACTTGCAAAATTACATGCATCATGGCCATGAGTTCCTAGCTATTTCACTTTTTTAAAGGACTCAGTTACGAACAGTACTTGCAGCAGTCCTTCAAGGCCTGGCTAACAAAGAAGATAACTCCCCTTGGAACATGAAAGATGCTCTGACACAAAAATTGCCTGTTTTCAACTTGTTTTTAAACTAGCTAAAACCACTGACCCTCAGAATTTATAAGTAAAAACATGAAGTCAACTTGAAAGATAACGGTTTTCTGCTTCTTCACTGACCTGAGATTTTCAGCCAAGAGCTTCATTCTCAATAATATTTTTTCAGCATTTCCTTGCAGAGATTCATTTTGATAAGAAGATGAGAGCACAACACTGAAGAAAGTCAAATTCTTGCTCCAGGGTCCAGAACTGGCTTTTCTTCTGCTGTACAAGTCGAACTTTTGTGTCCTTTCCTCATCAGTTTAAGTCCATTACAGCAAACAAGGCACGTTCTCCTTTGTAGACATCTTCTAAGCATCTATGTATAATACCTGCTTGTCTCAAACAATTGGAAGTAGCGTACACCTCTGCTTCAGATAAACTGGGTGAATGCTGAAGAGGGAAAATAACTTCACACCCAACAGAGGTTTCTGCTTCAAGGCTGTGTCCACTTCACTGAACTTCACAAAGAACAGCTGTCGCCTCATGCTTTTTCTTTCGAACTGCTTGAACAGCCTCAATGTCCAGCAACTCTCTAGTGATAGCATGTGACTTTGTGGCTTACAGAAGAATGTCTGCTGATAGATACCGAATCAGCAGATGAAGAGTCCTGTAAATTAAACAAATAGCATATTTTTTAGATAATAAAATTCACCTTTTATTTTATTTATTTAGTATTTACAAAGTTGCACAAAAGATGCTTCTTTCTGAATACAGGCTGAACTTACTTCTGAAGCCAGGTGATGTCTTCACCAGTAAGGAGCAGGTTCATGTGCTCTGCCTGGCTACTTCAGAGAACAGGGGGGAAAGCATCTCCAAGGTAGATGCTGAAGAGGGCTTTAAAGATACAAACTGCTGACTAATAACTACCCTTTAAAGACTTCTGAGGGAGGACCAGATATTTGTAGAAAACACTTGTTTGGTAACTCTCGCCTGTTCTTCCAGAAGACAGAAATACAAAACAGACAACAAAGTAGACTACCACTTTGGGAGAGGATTTTATTATGTGCTCTGAACATATGTATTTTGATCCATATTTACTCTGTAGCAGACAGTCACTGAAGCTATTTCTTCTTCATTTTCTTGACTATAACACAATGATCTTCTCTTCCTCTTTGTAATTCATGGAGAGAGAACAAGAGGCTTTGACCTAACAACTGACGAACTCCAGTAGCATTTCCAAGATATTATTCCTGCAAAGTAACATCACTCAAAAATAGTTGATACCACAACTACCAACAGCAAAATCATACTGCTGGATGGACTGGCACAAAAATAGTACTTGCTTTCTTTTCTACAGGCCTGCATCAGCTCAGTTTTCAAGACATAACAATAATTTTCTTGTTTAAAAGACCCTCAAGTGTTATAGGAAATAAAAATAAATATAAAAGATGTATGTGCATATACAGACATGGGTTTGAAGGAACAATCTATTGTTTTTATTAATGCTTCTTTTTGTATAGAGAATTTTAATAAACATTCCTCAAGTTCTTTTGTACTTGTTGGTGCCAATCAAGTTGACTATCACTGAAGGCTCCTACCAAAGTGCTTCAAATCAGCAAAGGTTATCTGTTGGTAGAAGGTTACTGAATACAGATTGCCTGAGATTGCCTTCAAGGCAAACTCAGGACCTGCATAAGCACTTAAGTTTGAGTCAGCAATGACCGACTCTGCTTAAGACTCAGCACACAGACTCTGGTTTGGTAACATGGATACAAGTCAAAATCATGCCTAACAGACAACCAAATCACCACTGCATGGTATCTTTTAAATCAATAAAATGTAGCTGAAAAAAATAGGAGGGTTAAAATAATCTCTAGTGCAAACTACTTACACTACTTCATTACGTTTTGAATTAACTAGTTGCATTCAGTAAAAACACTCAGACTATATGTAGCATGAGTTGGATTCTCACCTTCTAATCAGCAGAAAACTGGGGACAACATAATATTGCTATAGCAGCAGGAATTTCTTGGAAAAAAAATATCACAAGTGTATACTGATCTCTTTCCCTTTCTGTCTCACTTTTTCATTTAATTTTAGTGGTATACATTAATGATAAGGCAGTATTATCTTAGCAGTCTAGGAGCAAACTTAGAGTAATGGAATCTAGGAACATCACTTGAAATGAGTCTCATGAGAAACCAAAGCAAGCAATCTTTCTCCTGGTCACAGCAGCAATAAGGATGAAAAGAAGGCTGATATTTACCCAAAGTATAAAAGGAGGTAGTTAAGATGAGATATGCCATGAAATAGTTTTAAAAAGACTAAAAATAACACTCTTCTTTTAAGATTCTGACACACTATAGTTAAATAATCTGTGAAAATTCAAAGGTACTTTATTTAGAAGGTATATGAGGCTCTAAACTGAGTCACTTAAGGACAGCACATCACAAACTTTAATTTTTGAATTTGACTACCTGAATAATTCACTTTAAAATGTACCTGTCCTCTTTTAAATATTACTCTACTACGCAATTATGAAATGGTTATTTCACCAAGGACTTTTATATCTATTGCATGATTGTTAAAACTGCATTATACATCCTGCAGGTTAGTCTAAGTGTTAAAATTCAGCATTACAGTTTAATTGAGCAACACACTATGTTGAGGTCATAGATTCATAGAATCACAAGGGATTGGAAGGGACCTCAAA
>VXBP01004028.1:3974-20373 GCA_013400115.1 Rhinopomastus cyanomelas | reverse complement strand
CCAATCCTTTCGTGGGCCTCACAGGAGAGCTTAGAACCCCATTTACCCCCCACAAGGCCCTCGTAAGAGGGCTTCGAGCCCCTTTACCCCCACAAGACCCTTCTTGGGCCTCAGACCAACATTGATTTACCTCCCCCTAAGATCATCCCTCGACCTCACAGAGGGCTAAAACCCCCACTCATCCCTCACGGGTGTGTTCACATCCGCATTCACCTCCACCAAGGCCCTCACAGAAAAGCTCAGACCACCAGTCACCCCTCCCAAGGCCCTCACAGTGGGGCTCAAACCCCCTTTCACCACCTCAAGGCCTTCACAGGAGGGCTGAAGCCCCCATTTATCCCCCTGAGGCGCCGATTCCAGGGTCCGGGCGGGCCTTCGGGACGGGGGGAGCCCACCCCGCCCCCGGTGGCCTCTGGTAAACCCCGGTAGCCTGCAGCCCGCCCCATCTCTCACCGCGCTCTCTCGGTGACGGCGACAAAATGGCGGCAGCTCCGGCTCCACCCCGCGACGCTCCTCCGACCCTTGATTGGCGGAGATCAGCGCGAAGGCTCTCAGCGATTGGTCAAAGCACTAACCAGTCAGCGCTCCCGTCCGTCCGCCCACCCACGTAGCGGGGACCCGGAACCTCCGGTCACGCGATATGCCCGGGCCAATGGGAGCGGCCCCCTTGGGGAGGGGGCGTAGCCCGGAGGAGCGCCGAGCGGAGTCAGAACGGCGGCAGCGGGTTCGGTCGGGGCGTGGAAGGGAGGGGAGGGCGGAAGCGACNACGTGTCCCGTAGCCCCGACCCCCCCAGCCGCGCCTCGTTTGGTCCCGACCCCCGCCCCATGTCCGACTGGCTGCGGCTGCTCCGGAGAGTGCGGGACCGGGGGGGGCGTCACCCGGCACTCGATGGCTGCTTTGGGGGGTCCCAAAGCCGGAGGTCCTACTGCGGGGGGTTCCAGCCTGGGAGATGGTCCTCAACTTGGGGGTCCCACCGGGGTGTCTCCTGACCCCAGGGGTTCTAGCGTTGAAGGTCCCAGCCGGGGGTCTCCTTCACCCCGCCGTAGCGGCCGCCGGCGCCGGCGCCGGTTCTACCCCGAGCACCGGGTGTACAGGGCCCGCTGCTCCTTCCTGGACCTGAGTGAGGAGCAGGTGCAGCGCCGCTACGGCCTGGACAAGGCGGCCATCGCTGCGCTGTGCCGCGACCTGGGCTCCGACCTGCAGAGTGTCACCGGCCGTAGCCACGCATTACCAGTGGCCGTCAAGGTCACCTCAGCACTGGCCTTCCTGGCCACTGGCTCCTTCCAGACAGCCACACGCGACGCCACCGGCATCAGCCAGTCAGCCATGTCCAACTGCCTGGCACAGTTCCTCGAGGCCCTGCAGCGCCGCGCCAGCCGCTACATCGCATTCCCTGCACCCACACGCGCTGCGACCCTTGCCGGGTCCCCTGCCAGCGCTGACACCTTCCCAGGGGTGCTGGGGCTGCTAGGGGCCATGCACGTGGCGCTGCGGGCGCCATCAGAGAACGAGCCAGCCTTCCGCAATGCCGGCAACTCCCACTCCATGAACATGCAGGTGGTCTGCGATGCCGCTGGCGCCATCACCAACGTTGTCGCCAAGTTTCCCGGCTCCTGCCCCAACGCCACCGTCCTGGAGAACTCGGCACTGGCCCGGCTGCTCGACGGCGCCCAGCCCCGTGGGCTCTGGCTGCTTGGTCAGCTGTGGGGGACCCACGGAGGGGGCTGGGGGTGACCTGAAGGGTCTCTGGGGTGAACCTGGGAGTCACTGTGGGGAGTGTCTTGGAGTTCACTTTGGGAACTAGGGGTGAGTTGGTCGTCTGTGGGTGCCAGGGGCAATCTGTGGGTCTCTGGGTGCTGGAGTGTCTCAGTGGGTGCCAGGGGCTCACTGTGGGTGCTGGGGGGGTCTCTCTGGGTGCTGGGGTTTCTGTGTGAGCTGTGAGAGTTTCTACGGGTGCTGGGGCCTCTCAGTGGGTGCCAGGAGTCTCTATGGGCACCTGGGGGTCGCTGGGTGCTGAGGTCTCTCTATGGGTGCCGTGGGGGTGTCTCTCTCCCTGAGTCCCCTGTCCCCCTCCAGGCAATGGCAGTTACCCGCTGAAGCCGTGGCTGATGACACCAATTGCACGGCCGCGGGGCCCTGCGGAGCTACGCTACAACACACTGCACCGCGTGGCCATGGCTGCGCTGCGACGGACCCGCTGCCGCCTGAGACGCCGCTTCCGCTGCCTGCACCGTGTGCCGGGGGTGGCCGGGGTGCTGCCACTGCAGTACTCCCCCTCCAAGGTCTGCCAGATCTTCCTGGCCTGCTGCATCCTCCACAACATTGCCCTGCGCCGGGGGGGGCTGCTGGTGCCTGGGGGCTGCGGCCAGGACGAGGAGGAAGAGGAGGAAGAGGAGGAGGAAGAAGAGCTGATGCCTACAAACGTCCCCTTGGCCTCAGCTCTACCATCCCAGGGCTTCGTTTCGAGTGAGGCCAGAGCTGTCCGGGCCCGGATCATCCAGCGGGTGAGGGAGGGGCTGCCCTGAGACCCCCTCGCTCCAAGGGTCATCCTGGGACCTGCCCTGCTCCCTAACTACCTAAACCAGGAGTCATCCTAAGACTCCCCCTTCGGTCATTCTGAGACCCCCCCAGGGGGTTTGGGAGAGGTCCATACTTTTAGGGGCTGCTTTGTGCCCTGTGAGTGGTCACAGTGCTCTCTGCGGGAGTCTTTGTGGGGGTTTCCAGCCCTTTCAGGGTCCTCCCAGCCCTTCGTGGTGGTGGGGCGGGGTTGGATTTCAGGCAATTTCTGTGCCTCCTCTTTGCTGGGAGGGGGATCCCTTCCCCTAGACAGAACTTCCAGAAGCTGCTGAAGCCCCTCTCCCCCAAATTATCTTGTTTAGGGGTGAATAAACCCATTTTTCCACCACTGCAGCCTTTTGTGGGGGGGACATCGCTGCCAAGGGTTTTATTGTGGTTTTGGGGGGTCGGCGCCGGGGAGGGGGTCAAGCTGCAGCTCCCCCAGTGCAGCCCCAAGCGCTGCGGCACGGCGCTGCTGCTGCAGCCCATAGAGCATCTGGATGGCATCGCAGCCCATCCTGGTGCCATAAAACAGCCCATCCTGGTGCCATAGAACAGCCCATCCTGATGCCATAAAACAGCCCTCCCAGAACGACAGTGTCACCAAAGCCCTCCTGCAGCCTCCTCGCAGTGGGCCAGTGCATTGAGCGGGTGGACGTGGCACTGCCTCTCTCGGGAACTTCCCACAGCCCATGCAGAGCTGCGGAAGAAACGGCCGGGGTCAGAGCAGCTGCTGCAGCCGCCGCAGCAGACGCTCGCTCCTGGTGCAGCACAGCCACGGCAGCTGCATTTCACCACCATGGCTCGCTGGTCACCCGCAGGGACTCCCAGCGCTGTCCACAGTCGCTGCAGCCGCCGCTGCAGTCCTGGTGGTGCTGCCTGTGGCAACGTTGGCTTCCACAGACACTCCTCAAACAGCTCCAGTGGCTCCGGTGGCTCCTGCTTACTCAGACCCTCCTCAGGTGGCAGCGACACTGCCGGTTCCTCTCATGGCTGGGGGGCTTCCTAGGGCTCTTTGCCATTGCCACACAAGAACGTGCTGAGGAAGTCAGAGCTCGTGGCCCCCACAAACTCCTGGAAGCAATCCAAGAGGCTACCAGTGTACTGCCTGCTGCCCCGGGGTGGCATTGCTCCAGGGGTCCGGAGGTGCTGCTCAGCTGCCGTGGGGATCAGAACTGGTGCTGCTTGCTCAACGGGGTGTTGGTGGCCAAAGTGCAGCTGCTCGGTGGCCACGGCGCTTCCCAGCTGTCCGAACAGCTCCCGCAGGGCACAGCAGTCAGGACCGGGGCACAGCGGGTGTCCCCAGATGAGGGGGTCCTGGGCAGCGGAACCGGTCCCAGCTGCCGGGGCCGCTGGCCATGTCAGCCCCACGAGGGTCCCTAGGTGGGCCTTAGAAGGCAGAGGGACCGCCCTGGCACAGCTAATGCCAGTCTCGGAAGGCTCTGGGGGGCCCTTGGCTGCGAGGAGGATGGAAGGTGGTTGGAGGCTGCAGATTAGCGAGCCCCTCCTCCACCTCTCAGCTCCCCATTCCGTGGGCCCCCTTCGACCCCGCCCCGGTGACTCCCAAACCGCTCCCCCCACCCGCTCCTCCCTGGGGACCCCAAAACCCCGCAAGAGTCACCCCTAGGATGCCCCCAAAAAACCCCTCTTGGGACGCCCCGATCCCACTCTGAGCTCCGTCCGGCCCCGCGGGGACCCCCTAAACACTCGTAAACAGCCCTGCTCCGCAGAACGCGCCACGCGGTTGCCACGGAGACGGCCACGCCGGAAGTGGATCCTCCGCCCCCCCCGAGGAGCCACTTCCGGTCCGATCTTGGGGGCGGCTCCTCCGGCCCTGCCGGCCCCCGGCCGGTGGTTCCGGAAAGCTCGAAGTTCACGGAGATGGCGTCGTCGGGGCCCGCCGGGAGTAGCTGCCGGGTCGGTGGGGCGGGACCCCGGGCGTAGACCGTGCGGGTTGGAGAATCAGAGTTTCAGGCGGGGTGGCTCGGGGGCTCAGGACCCCTTTCGCAGGAGCTTTAGTGTTCACTGCAGTTTTTGGCGTCCAAGGCACCAGGCCTCAAAGATTTAAGGTGGCGACCCTCTTGCTGGGTCGGGGGTTGGGGGTAAAGAGCCCTTTCACAGGGGATTTGGGGTACAGGGGTTCTTGTGTGACTGTTCTGGGTGTCACTGTTTAGGGGTGTAGTGGCCATTATGGTGGTTTTTTTGGGGGTACATTATGTAGGTGTTTTGGAGGTACCGGAGCCTTTAGATGGGAATAGAAGGGCTGCGAAGTCCTTTTCCCAGGAGCTCTGAGCTTACAGAGCCCAGAGGGACTGGGATTTGAGGGTTTAGGGTGCCTTAGGTAGATGTTTTGCAGGCACAGGGCTCCAGGCACACAAGATTTGGGGGTCCAGAGCCATTTTCTGGGGCATTTCGGGGGCAAAGACTCCATTCACAGGGCATTAGGGGTCCAGAGCCCTGGGGAACGAGGACCTGGGGGGGGGAAGTTAGGGTCTTGTGTCTGACTTTTGGGGGTGCAGGACCCCAAGGCACCCAAGATTTGAGGAGGCAGAACCCCTTACCCTGCAGTTTTAGAACACTAGAGCTCCTTGCCCATGAGTGTCAGGGATGTGGGGTAGTGCAGGGCAGGTGCAGGGCGTGGTTCTGGGATGCAGGACCCCTCTCTCGCCGTGCCGACTCCCCACATTCCTCCACAGCTGGAGTTTGCGGTGCAGATGCGATGTCAGAGCTGTGCAGACACTGTGTGTGCGGTGCTGCAGGGAGCCCCAGGTAGCCCCCCTGACTATTCCCCACTCAGTGCTGGGGGATCCCCCAGCCGGGAATCCCATCCCCTTAAGATTTGCGATTCCCCTCGCCCTCACCACACGCAGATGTGCGGCTACTGGAGCTGCGGCCAGAGGATCAGATGGTGCTGGTGGAGACGACCGCAGCAGCTGGACGGGTGCAGGAGCTGCTGGAGAACTCGGGGCTCCGCGTGGTGCTCAAGGGGATGGGGGGGCCCAGTGATGGTAAGGAAGGTTTTGGGGTCTCGGGGGAGGTTCTGTGGGGTTGCTGGCTGCTGACTGATCTCCCCACAGCCAGTCTGGGGGCAGCAGTGGCTGCTCTGGCTGGCCCTGGGCTGGTTCGTGGCATGGTGAGGTTCCTGCAGGTGTCACCCAGCTGCTGCCTGGTGGACGGGGCCATCCATGGGCTCCCACCCGGGCCCCATGGGCTCCATGTCCACGAGTTCGGGGACCTCTCTCAGCCCTGTGACAGGTACTGGGAGATGGGGAGGGGGTTGGGGGGCACTGCTGGCGCCTGGGAACCTCCCCCTGCCCCCCATTTCTCACCGCATTGCTTTCCCCTACAGCTGTGGAGGCCACTTCAACCCAGACAGCCAGAGCCACGGGGGACCCCAGGACCAGCAGCGGGTGAAGCAGCAGCTCTGGCTGGGGCTGGGGGGTGGGGTCTCTAGGACCCCCAGCTCGCTGACCACCCCCCCTTCCCACAGCACGTGGGGGACCTGGGAAACATCGTGGCTGATGAGGAGGGCAGAGCTACCTTCCGCATGGAGAATTCCCGCCTCAAGGTGGGGGTGCTTGGGAGGCCCCAAGGGCATGGGGAAGGACCCAAAGCTGGTGGGGGGTGTCTCACCCTGCTTTTCTGGTTGGGGGAGGGGGTCTGACGCTGTTCCCATGGCTGTGGGACAAATCTGACTGCAGCCCTGTGGCAGCGGGAGGGTGGGTGTCTTGGCTGCTGCTCCACTGCTGAGGGGAAGGTCCAACCCCACAAGTCTTGGAGGGGTGTCCTGGTCCTCCCATAACCCCCCTAGGTGTGGGACATCATCGGCCGCTCCGTTGTGGTATCAGAGGATGAAGACGACCTGGGCCAGGGCTCACACCCGCTCTCCCGCCTCACCGGCAACTCAGGGCCGGGGTAGGTGCTGGGGGGAGGTTTGGAATTGGGAGTAGGGTTGTGTGTGTGTGTCTGTGGTGGCTCTGTCCCCCACCACTTCCAACTCTCCGTGTCCCCACCCCCCAGGCTGGCGTGTGGGGTGGTTGCCCGAGCGTCCGGGCTCTTCCAGAACCCCAAACGCGTCTGCTCCTGTGACGGCCGGACACTGTGGGACGAGAGGGACCTCCGCAACGGGACCCCACTACCCCCACCCCCGGCCGCAGGGTGGTCCCCGACCCCCCACCTCTAGGGTGGCCCGCAGGGCACCAATAAAGGCTGAAAGGCCTCTGGGGGTCCCGGGGAACCGGGAGCTGTTGGTGGGGAGGCGGGTGTTACGTGGGTCCTTTAAGAGAGGGCGGGGCCATGCTTGGTGGGCGGGCCAGGGTTGCTGATCGGCGAAGCTGAGGCCGGGTGGGCAGGGCCAGGCCCGCGCGAGAGGAGTTGGCAGTGGGCGGGGCCGGGACCGCGAAGACACACCGCTGGCGCGAGGCGGAGGTGGGCGTGGCCACCCCAACGCCCGTGCGCCGCTCCCTCCCGCCCTTCCTCTTCCCCCTCCCCCTCTCGCTCCGCTGAGGCGGCGCCGCCATTTTGAGAGGCCGCAGCCTCTAGCCACGACCGCCGCGATGCGCCCCCGCGTGAAGCTGTTCGTGGGCAACGTCCCCGAGGAGGCCACGGCCGAGGAGCTGAGCGAGCTGTTCGCGGGGGCGGCGGGGCCGGTGCTGGGCATCGCCCTCATGAAGCAGTTCGCCTTCGTACACCTACAGGACGAGGCGGCGGCCGCGCGGGCCATCGCGCAGCTCAACGGGCACCAGTTACACGGCCGCCGCATCGTGGTGGAGCCATCGCGGCCGCGGCCCACCAACACCTGCAAGATCTTCGTGGGCAACGTGTCGGCCGCCTGCACTAGCGCCGAGCTGCGCTCCCTCTTCCAGCAGTACGGTACCGTCGTGGAGTGCGACGTGGTCAAAGGTACCGGACCCGCCCCGCTCCGGGCTCCCCTCAGCGCCCCCCGCGTCCCGTGAAACCGCCGGCGGCGGCGGCGCCTCCCCGCGGGGTGTCAGCGGCCCTTCCAGCCTGAACCACTTCGTGGGTTCCCCCGGGCGCGGGGGATCCGCTGTCGTTGTCCCCTTCATCGTCTGCGGGCTTTCGCCTCCAAAACGCTGCGGCTTTAGGGTCTCTTCCGGCCACCATCGCTTCGTGGGCTTCGTCCACATGTGGGGACCCCCTGTCGTTTCCCCCCATAAACTCGGTGGCGCTCTCCCTCATTCCCAACCCCGCTATAACGAAAACGCAGCGGCTTTAGGGTCCCTTCCAGCCTAAACTGCACTGTGGGTTCCCCCAGGCGGGGGAACTCCCTGTTTATGCCCCCCATAAACGTCTTGGGGGAATTCTTTTCCGCCGGTAGGAACCAAGCAGAGTGGTTCAGACCCATGCGGGGGCTGCAGAGTGGGGACGGAGCCCCGCAGCTCAGTGGACCCCGCGTTGCCCCCACGTGTCTCCCCAGTCCCACATCCAGCGCCTCAGCCTCGCGCGATTGTCGTCGTGGTGATTATGATTTGCCTCTGCTCTCTTGTCTCAGGTCCAGCCCCACCTGCTCTGTCCCACCGTGATTTCCCACTGGAAACCGCCCCCAAAAGCCCCCCCAACCCGAGTTTTCAGCGTCCCCTCCATTAGTGGGGCTTAGGGTGTGGACAGAAGATTGGACCGCTGGGGCGGGGGGAATGTGGTTGGGACTGGGGGGAGACAGACGTTCGTGGTGCCACTCCCCGTGAGCCATCACAGTGCTGGGGAGCTCTGCGGCTGGGGAGACCATGACCCTTCCACCCTGCGCTGCCCTCCTGGACCCGTCGTGCCGGGGTGGGGGGGCAACTTCCCACCCTGGTCCCATTGCTACCACAGCGGCATCTGAACCTCATAACTGCCTCTGGGTCCCACGTCGTGGCCAGGGCTGAAACGTGGAGGGGGGACATGCACACATGGGCAGGATTTGGGTGGCCCAGCATGGGTCCTGCTGGGCTGGTTCCTGCCACTGCTCTGCTCCAGTGCTGGCTGGGCCTGGGGGGCTGCAGAGTGGACTCAGTGCTCCCTTCTCTGACTTCTCTGCTCCTTCCTGCCTTCTACTTCTTTTACCAGCCCCACTCCCTGTCCTCCCAGTTTGTCTGCTCCTCTCCCCACCTGTTTACTCTGCTGCACATCCCTTCCATTTCTGTGCTCCCCGTCCTCCCCTCCTTTGTCTCTGCTCTCCGCCCCCCAGCTTTTTTCTCTGCTCTCTATTCCCCCCAACATTTTTTCTGTACTCTACTCCCTTGTAACTCTGCTCCCTGTCCCCTTCCTTTTCTCTGCTGTCCATCATCTCTTTTTCCTTCCTCTGCTCCACCTTTCCTTTCCCCTTCTCTTCCGCCTCTCTTCCCCTTGCCCCTGCCGTGGTGTTTCCAGGCTGGCAGTGGATCTCTGGCTCCGCTGTGCTCCCTGGCACTGCTGCTCAGGGCTCTTCGTGCCACAGGCCGGGCTGGACGGTGCTGTGGGATCTCGGGGTGCTGTGTTTGGGGGGTGCTGCCATCCCTTGGGCACAGGGGGAAGTCAGACTGGAAGGGATCAGCCCAACCCGCAGTGGTGCCTGGGCATCAAGCGCTCGTCAGGCTCGTTAGTCCCTGATTGAATGGCCCATGGGGGTCACAGCCAGCGCCAGTTGGTTCCCAGTCGGTTCCCCGTCCCGTGGCGGCAGAGTGAGACCTGGCACCCCGTGAGCACCCCGGCCCCCTCCCCGCTAACCCTCTGTTGCTGCCTTGTCAGACTACGCCTTTGTTCACATGGAGAACGAGGCCGACGCTAAAGTCGCCATCGAGAACCTCAACGGGAAGGAGGTGAAGGGCCGCCGTGTGAATGTGGAACTGTCCACCAACGTCCAGAAGAAGGGCCCTGCCCTGGTGCCACCGCCCGCCCTGGCCCTGGACAAGAGCAAGCGAATCGGCCTCGAGTACCGCGAGAAATTCCAGCCCAAACTCGACGCCTTCGACCAGCAGCGCCGGGCGGCCGATGCCGCCTCTGCGTTCCCTGCGGCTGCTGGTTACGCTGCCGCCGCCGCCTCCTCCTCCCTGTACGATTACCAGCAGCGCTTTGGCGGCGCCAGCACTGGTGGTGGTGGCAAATACGAGGCCTTCGAGGCTCAGGCCAGACCCGCTTCCCCCTCCTATTTTGGGAGGGACCGTAGCCCCCTGCGGCGCTCCCCTAGCCGCGCTGGCTATGCTGCGGCTGCACTCCCCATGACGGCACAGCCAGCCGCCTACCGTGCCCAGCCCTCGGCCTCACTGGGGGCCTCCTACCGTGCCCAGCCCGCGGCGTCGCTTGGTGTTGCCTACCGCCCGCAGCCCACCACCGGCCAGGCAGCTGCCTATCGCACACAACCCTCAGCCTCACTGGGCAGCACCTACCGCTCCCAACATACTGGCAACTCCCTCGGCGCAGCCGGAATGCCGCCCGCTGCAAACTCCCTCAGTTCCTATGGCGCCCCAGCTGCCGCCGCCGCCGCCTCTTACGGCGGTCAGCCACCCGCCGCCTCCCAGCTCTCGGGCTACGGTGTCCAGTCAGCAACCTTGGCCTCCTCCTATGGAGCTCCAGCTGCCGCTGGCTACACTGCTGGCTACGGCACCCAGGGCTATGGCGCCCAGCCTGCCGCTGGCCCCGCTGCCGCCTATGGCACCCAAGCCGTGGCCGCTCATGTGGCTTCTTATGGCGCCCAGGCGGCCACTGCCAGCCATGCGGCCTCATACGGCGGTCAGCCCATGGACGGCCATGCTGCCTCCTATGGTGCCCAGCCTGGCACCGCTGTGCTCTCCGCCTCCTACAGTGCCCAGGCCGTGGTGGCCCATGCCACCTCCTACGGTGCCCAAGCAGTGGCCAGTCACACTGCTGCTGTATACCAGCCCGTGGCTGCTCACTCGGCTTCTTATGGGGCCCAGCCGGCGGCTGCCGCGCTTTCTGCCTCCTACGGTGCCCAGCCCACTGCCGGCCACTCCTATGGTGCCCAGCCTGCTGCCAACTTGCCTGGCTCCTATGGCAGTCAGGCTGCTGCCGCCGTGCTCTCGGCTACCTACGGTGCCCAGGCAGCCTCTTCGCTTGCCGCCTCCTATGGGAGTCAGGCGGCTGCCGCCGCTGCTGCCTACAAGGCACAGGCTTCCGCTCCGCTGCCGGCCGCCTACCGAGCCCAGGCTTCCGGCTCGCTCGCAGCGTCGTACCCGGCGCAGCAGGCCTCCTCTGCCTCGCTGGCGGCTGCCTACCGGAGCCAAGCGGCCACCGCCTACGACGGGCCGGGCCAGGCGGCCTCGTACCTGGGCCTGGCACAGGCTGCCGCCGTCGCACCGCCCTACGAGCGCACCCGCCTGTCGCCGCCTCGCAGCGCCGCCTACGACGACCTGTACAAAAAATCGGCTGCTCTGGCTAAAAGGTAACGGAGCTGCAGCCGCCGCTGGTGGGGACGGGCTCGCGGCCGGTTGGTGCTCGGGCACCGTGTGACCCCCTTACCTGGCTTCGCAGGCGGGTCCCTGGTGCCAGCGCCTCCCCAGCTGCTCCCTGCCTGTCCCGTGCCAGCTCTGCCCCGCAGCGAGGTGGCGGCGCTGCGGTCTCACCTCGCTGTCTCTTCTCTCGCGCAGGTACGGTTCCGAGCGCCGCCTCTCGGACCTCTCCGATTACCGGCGCTTAGCCGACTCTCCTCTCGCGTTCCGCCGCTCGCCGACAAAGTCCCCCATGGAGTACCGGCGCCTTCCGGACGCCCACGCCGAGTATGCGCGCTACTCGGGCGCCTATGGCGACTACCTGCCCGCCGCTCGCGTCCACTCAGGCTACCAGCGCCGCCTCTGAGCGGCCGTGGCTGGGTCTGACGGGCCCCCTCGCAGGGACGGTTGGGTTTTTAGCTGCTTTTTCCTGTTTTGGGGAGTTTTTTAGCAGTTGTGGGGCAGGGATCAGGCTTGGGTGGTCCCACCACCTCCAGGGCCGAGTGGAGCCAACACTTGTTTTGTACCTGAGTTGTCCCCAGGGCGGGACTGGGGCTCTGGGCCGGCCACACCGTTGGGGCGTCAGGTCCCAGTAGCAACCGAGGGTTTTCTACTGAAATAAACTGCCAGCTCCTGCCCGTTCCAGCCGCCTTCCCTCTGCTTCTTCCCTGCTCTGGCTCTGCTGGCCAAGAGGCTGTGCCGGCAACGCCGGCCCCTGTGGGGCCCAGTGCAGAGCATTTGGGGCCCGAGAGGCTGTTTTCGAGACTCAGTGATGGCAGTTGTAGGCCAAGGAGCTACTTTGGGTCTTGAGTCAATTTTGGGGTCAGACAAGGTGGTTTTGGGACTGAACAATCAGGTCTGGGGGCTGTGTGACAGGCAGGGAAGAGGTCGGCATTGAAGGGGGAGTCTTGGGACACTTTAGGGGCCCTGGGGTCCCCTTTCTGGGTTTAGTGTTCCTTTTCTAGGTGCTAACATCTGTTTTGAGGAGCTGGAGGGGCCCACTTTGGGTAACAGGGCCCACTCTTGAGGTCCAGGGAACCCTTGTCACAGTGCTGACATCTCCCCGCCAAGGGATCGCATTTGGACTGCTCTGAGATGCCCAGGCTCCCCTTCGGGGGCAGTCGGCTCCCTTTCCAGGGATCCAGGGATACTTCTTGGGTGCTGGGGTCCCTATCCAGGGCTTTGGGGCTACAGCAAAAGAACTGGCACTGAGAGAGATCATAAAAAGGGACCGAGTTTATTTAATGAGACGCGGGGGTCGGGGAGACACTAAAGACCATGTGGAGGACGTGCCTGAGTTTGGGGGGGGCTCCCTTGCTGGCACAGGGCAGCCGCTGCCTCAGTGGCTACGAGAAAGGTTAAAAAGCACCCCGAAGAACCTAGAAAACAGAAACCCAAGGGACACAGGGATGAGGGAGTAAAGCAGAAGCTGCTGCTGTGGCTCTGGCTCCAGAGCTGCCCTGAGCCCTAGACCAGCTAGTGGTGGTGGTGGTGGGGGGGAGGCAGAAATGCCCCAAATCTACCAGAACCCTCCCAGTTCTGCCCCTGTCTGGAGGGCCCGGAGGGGAGGGGGAGGGGCTGGCACTAGGCTGGGATTTGGGGAAGCAGGGCCAGGCACAGCCCCCCAACCCCGGCAGGGTTTTGCTGAGTGACGGGAACCCGACGTCCAGGTGCGAACTGTGAGACCTGGAAAGAGAGAAGCAAATTTGGGGCAGAAAGTCCCAACAGCAGGGGTAGCTCTGAGTGCCGCAGAGAAAAGGGCAACTGGCCGTGGCTGGGGCAACTGACAGCCACCAGATGCTGGTGCTGGCAGGCTAGGAGTTACGGGAGCCCCTTGGGCCTCAGCTCTGCTGGGGATGGGGCTGCGTGGGGCCACCATGGCACCCAACACACCCCACTCCATGGAGATGGCACCGGGGCAGCAGCCAGACATAAGGCCTCTGCTCCCTGGTTGCTGGCACCGGGATGAGGCCCTGGCAGTGGGATCAGCGGGCCAGCACTGGTGCAGGTCACTACAGCACATCCTTGCCAGGGCTTTGCCGCTGGCTCAGTATCGTCTGGTCAGGCTCTGCTAAGCAGTGCCCAAGGTCAGGGAACCCCCCTCCAACCCTCAGTAATGCCGCCGGCACCTGCTGGCCCCACCAGCCCTACTGGAAGCGCTCACCTCCGCCTCAAAAGGCCGAGTACCGCGCCCGCTCCNCGGCGGCGGCGTAGGAGCGGACGCGGTAGCGCTTGTAGTAGTCGGCCATCCCACCGTAGGCCTCATCGTAATAGAGGGTGTCCCCGTAGCCGGTGGCGTAGGGGGTGCGCACGGCCCCGTACTGCTCGTTATAGGCCTCGGCAAAGTCGGCCGCTTGCCCCGGGCGATCGACCGGGCACTCCTTGGACCAGTGGCCCTCCTTGCCGCAGCGGTAGCAGCCGCTCTTGTCTCCCATCCCGGGCGCCGTCCGCAGCCGGCTGGTGGACAGCTGCACGCGCATCCGCTTGCCTTGAGGGGAGAGACGCGAGAGGGGAGATGCTGGCGTTAACCATGGTGCCAGCAAGGCCCGACCGCGGGCACCGACGGCCTCGGCTCCTTCCCCTCACACCCCCTCCCCGGTGCCACACCACCACCGCCTGCGGCCTCGAAGCAGAAGCTGCCGGCCACCCAACTTACCAGGAAGGTGCCACCGGCACTGCGGCTTCACTGGCCCCAGCCAGTGACCCGGCGCCGCCAAAGCTTCCCGCCGCAAAACACCCCCGACTCCGGCGAGAAGGAAGCGGCACCGGAGCAGCGCTGACGCCACACGGGGGCAAAGCCAAGCAGAGGCCCCGGCTATGGCGCTGGGGAAGTTCTTGGCTGTTTCGTGCCGCAAACCCCAGTGGGAGGGCAGAGCTGAGCCGGGATGAAGTGCTAGGGAGACTGGGTGACCGGGGTCGGGGGAAGTGGGGTGGGGGGGTTCACGGTCGCCGATCAAAAAAAAACGACACCAAAGCGCCCGCGCCGCTGCGGCGTTGTCTGGAGATCTCGAGAGGTAGCCCCGGAGCGAGCGGAACGCCGCCGGGCGGGATCGGGCGCCTCTGCTCACCCTCTTACCGGGCTGGGCAACGCTACAGGGGCGGGAGGCAGCCTGGCTTCACGCCGCGCCGGCAGCAGCACCAGGACCAGGCCCGGCAGCGGCGGCTGCGGCCGTCAGCACAAGAGTTGCGACACTTCACCGTCGGGATCCTCCTGCGGGGTGGCCGGGCTGGGTTAAGTCAGAGATGGGTCAAGTCCCGTCCTCCCCCGGCCCAGCCCCGATCATCGTCCCCTCGCCGAGCGCTGGGACAGGGCCCCTTCAGCACGAGGTGGGCTGGGGAGAATTCTCCCTTCTGTGCTGGATTCCAGCGGGGGGGGGTAAAAATTGCCCTGTTTTTCTGTCTAATTCTGGGCTGGGGAATAAAAACCAGCCCTCTCTGCACTCTGTTCCAGGTGGGAGGAGGATTAAACCTCGTCTGTGCTCCCTTCCAGGTTGGAAGGGAATCAGAAACATGCTTGTGCTCCATTCCAGGTTGGAAGGCAATTAAACTCCCTTGTTTGTGCTCAATTCCTGCTGGGTGAGGACTGGGCAACCCTTGTCGGTGCTTAATTCCTTGGAGGGGGATTAGGCAAAAACCCCCACTGGCATCGAACTCCTGACTGGTGGGGAATTAAGATCAACCTTGGTCCCCGTGTGGTGGGGAATTACAAACCACTTCCTGCTTCAGTCCAGCGAGAAGGATTAAATCCCCCAATTCCAGGGCGGAAGGGAATTCAACCCTCCCATTTGTGCTTAGAAACCGTTTTACACCGAAATCCTGCTGGGTGGGGTAATGAAAATTCCCCTTTGCTGCAAATTCCAGGGAGAAGAATGAAAACCGACAGCAATTTCTGCTCCATTCCAGGAACAATAAAAACCACCCAGACCCCAATGCCCCCGTCTGTGCTGAATTCCTGCCGGGAGGAAAATGAAATCCTCCATCTGCACTGAATTCCAGGGAAGGGGGGTCTGGCTGTGCTGGACTCCTGCAGGGTGCCGGTCACCATCCTGCTGACAGTCCCTCTGGTGGCTGCTTCCGCTAGCCCTGACCCAGCCCAGCCAGAGCTGGACACGAGCAAAACCCACTCGTGGGCACCCCCCAGCCCCACCCTGCTCTTCCCCAACCCCTATGAGACCGCCAGGGTCACGGATCACCTTGGAACTCGGTGTTGTCCAGCCCGCGGATGGCCTCCACGGCGTCCTCGGCCCGCTCCATGTGCACGAAGGCGTAATCCTTGACGATGTCGCACTCGATGACGGGGCCGTACTCCTCGAACTTGGCCCGCAGCTCCAGGTTGGTGCAGGCGGGGCTGATGTTGCCCACGTGCAGCTTGGTGGAGGCCTTGCTCTTGTTCTTGCTGGCCTCCACGTTGATGCAGACGCCGTGCAGCTTGTGGTGGTGCAGGTTGCGGATGGCGTCCTCGGCCGCCGTCTTGTCCTCGATGTGCACGAAGCCGTAGTTCTTGATGATGTCGCACTCCAGCACCTTCCCGTACTGCTCAAACAGGGAGCGGATCTCCTGCTCCGTCGCCTCGCGCGGCAGGTTCCCGATGAACAGCTTCACCATTGCGAACAGCCCGTGCGCCACAGCTGCCTCTGCGTCACAGACACTGTCCCTCTGTGTACTCTATGGGGGGGGGGGACAGACCCCCGTTTGTACCCCAAAGCAATTCTCGTGCCAGTAACAGGGCTGCAGACCCCACCTACTGCCTCTCAAGACCCTCCCTGGGCCTCACAGTGAGGCGGATACCCCCATTTATCCTGCCCAAGGGCCTCCCCCCGGCCTCCGTGGGGGTCCAGACTCCCCTCGCAGAGCCTTCCAGAGCCTCACAGGGGGCTCCAGACTGCCCATTTATCTCCTGGAAGACCCCCGCCGTGATGCACATGGGGTCTCAACCCCCGTTTCGCACCCACCCAGACCCTCACATCGAGGCTCAGACAGCCATTTACAACCCCCCACAAGACCCTCCTTGTTCCACACAGGCAGAGGCAGGACCCTGTTGTTCCCCTCATATCCCACTTTGCTTGCGAGGGGTTGCGGACCGCCATTTATTTCCCCCGCCCCCGCCCAAGACCCTCCCTGGGCGTCACAGTAGGGCCCAGACCCCCATTTTTCCCCTTCAGAATCCTCCTTGTGCCATCGAGGGGCCCAGACGCCTCCCACGGAGGGTCAGGGCCTCAATCCTGCGAGAATAGGGGGTCAGATCCACCCTCCCAGGGCTTTGCTCCTCCACAGGGCCGAGCCGCCCCCACCTCCGAGGCCGCTGCCTACGGCCTCCCGACGCCTCCGACCGCCTCTGCGGGACCGAGGCTCTCCTGCCCAACTCTCCCCGCTGCACCCCCCCCCCCCCCCCCTTCGGGGGCCCCCCCCCCCCCCCCCC
>VXBP01004027.1:866-23102 GCA_013400115.1 Rhinopomastus cyanomelas | reverse complement strand
TGTTGCAGGCGGATTGGACTAGATGATCTTTCGATATCCCTTCTGATCCGTAATGATTCTATGATACATATACATACTTTCACAGGCATAGTTATATCAATATAGATGTGAATGCAGCTATAAATGCCAATTTAAGGTTTCACTGATATATTCTGCACTTTGCAGACTCTGGAAAACACCTCCATGTAGAAGCCCCACATGCTGATCAGAAACACCTTTAGATAGGGGGATTCTTCTTTGAGAACAGCTAGACACATATATGTTAAACATGAGGAAAAACTTCCTCATATAAAGAGTCATCAGGCCTTGGAACAGGCTGCCCAGGGAGGGCATTGAATCACCACCCCTGAATGTTTTTCAAATTCACATAGATCTGGTGTTTAGAGACAGGTTTTAGTGGTGGCCACAGGACACTTGGGTTAGTGGTCGTATCTGATGATCTTGAAGGCCTTTTCCAACCTAAAGAGTCTATAATTTTATGATATAAGAACTCCCAGAAACTAGATGCATTCATGCTGCTGCTACCAAGGTAAGCTGATAGTTGTATGTAACAAACACCAGAATGATTTTTTTTGTTTCAATTATTTTCTACAAAGGAATAAAAGATGGCAAATACAGAACTTCTTATGGAAACTGACGTGAGATGCCCTGTGTGTTCCTGTGCCTTTTCTGCTTGCATGCATAAAAAACAAGGTAAATTTTTTTCACTTTGAGAGATCTTAATACTACTCTGAGAATTAGAAATTGCCAGACCATTTTAAAACACCAGTGTGTTTATTCTGATTTGTTTCCATTTTCATTTATCTTTTTTTTTTGCAGTAGCAAGTTGTGGTGGGTTCAGGACCACAATTTAAGTTTAGAGACCTGGGAAAGAGATCATGTCAGTCCAGGATGGCCTGAGTTTCTCAGCGCCCACACCTGCATCCCTCAGTGCAGCCGCATGCATTTCAGCGTAGTTTCTCCAGCTCAACGCTTTCAGGATGGCCTGACTGCTCAGCGCCCACACCTGCATCTCTCAGTGAAGCTGCATGCATTTCAAAGAACCCAGTCTTTGTCTTTCACAGCCAAGGTTTGAGGATTCTCAACTCCTCCTGCTTTCTTCAGCTAAGCACAAAGGAGTTCTCCCCCAAAACTTAAGCTGCCAGTCTTTTCTCAGAGGCAGAAATGACAAACAGCCTCTCCTCCTGCTGATCAGTTTTTTCCAAAATGGTGGCAGCCCAGCCACATAGCCCCGGCCATGTGCAGGATCCAAGATGTAGACCGACCACATGGCTGCGTCAGCAGGACCGTAGCCCCCCACACTCCACACGTGGCCAAGAGGGTCTTCCAGACATCCTCTCCTCTCCCTCTCCTGTCTCAGCTCCAGGGGGAAGAGGAGTAGCCCAGCTCACCAATGCTGAAGGCTGTCCATGGTGGAGGGGTCATGATGGCAAATCTGCAGCAGTCTTGCTTCTCCAGTCCGGGCGCGGTGCGGCGGCAAGCAGCAGTGGCACCACGCTGCTACACTGGGTGGGTCGCTTCAGGTCCGGGGCGCTGCTTCGGGTCCAGGGTGCGGCGGCATCCGCGGCTTTCTGCGATCCGGGCCACAGTGCGGTGGCGGCGAAGGCATGATGCTGTGGGACTGCGCACCCACAGCAAGTTGTGGCTGGGGTCACTTCCGGACTGCGCAGTGACAGGTGTGTGCCGGCAGTGGGGTCAGGCCAGGGCCGCGGCTGGTTCAGAAGCCGTGGCAGGTTGCAGCTGCTTTGGGAGTCACAGTCTCCCTTGGAGCCGCGGTGCCCACCGCCTGTTCACAGGGCGGTGGTGGGGTACTCCCTTCAGGGCCACAGCCCCCAAAAAGGGCGCTAACAAAGACCCTGCCCCATTTTTTATAGGCTGACCTAGCCAGCCCTTCCGGGGCAGGTCCCAGGACAGGCCCTTCCGGGGAAGGATCCTGGGACCTGTTCAACCAGGGACAGGTCCCCCAGCACAGACCTGTCCGGGGAAGGCTCCAGGGCAGTGTCACCTCCCCCAGGACAGGCAATTGAGGGAAGGGTTCCCCCTGAAAACAACACAACCTTTCTTCTTCATGAAAGCAACTCTGAAAATTCTGGCAGTTCTCAAACTGCAACACAAGTCCTAAGGTGTTCCACAAAATCTGCACATCCTTCTAACAGCCAATCTTGTTGCCATGAGGTGCCTATGTGAACACTTTAGGTCCTGCAGTGTAAACAGTCTCATTCAATGTACTATTTCAGCTTATTTTTCCACAACAAGGATGTTAGATTTGCTGTTTAGTGCTCTAAACTGTGCAGATTTTTGACCCAGGGTAGTTTGAAGCACTTAAAGTGCTTGCTGAGAACAAAAGGACAATCATAGAGGAAACAAGAATTACACACCATAAATGCAATAAGTGTTCCAAGGATGGTTATTGATGGTTAGACAGAATTTCCTCCTTGTAAGTGACACTATGGCTACTGAGCAACCTACAAGCCACTAGGAACAAGATAATATTCTTCATAACTACCCACTGCTTTTGCAAGCACAAAGTAAATCAAGGTCAAATCACTAACTAGTCTTGCCAAATCAAATTTGTGTATCAGCTGCAAAGCAGCTTGAGCCAAAATGTTATAGGAATGTCTGAAGATCATTATTGGAGAAAGGAGAATATTCATTTTACACTCTTATTTTATAATCCCTATGATCACAGCAAAGTCCTCAAAAAGCCCTTCATTAGTTGTCTTCCTGACAGGCAGAATAAGCTTGGACTTTAAAAGCCTGCAAATCTTGCACAGAGGAATCACTGTTCCTTATTTTAATTTTTTCTGATATTTTGCCTGATAACTCGTTATTTAAGAAATTGATTGTTTTACGGTCAGTCACTGTTGCTTCTTATCTTTCCTTTAAAGCTCCCAACAATACATTAGCATTTTCATTTATCCCACATACCCATAAATGATACCAGATTCATCCATTCAAGAATAAGGTTTTTGTTCTATATGTTTTGAGAAGCACATCTTGCTATATGTATATAACTATCTTTGCAGTGTCAGGATGGAGTGCAACCAGTAATGTCCTGGTCTCACTCGGACAGAAACACAGGGCAGCCATGGACAGGGCAGCTTATACTGCTTATTCCAGAATTTGACCACTTTATCTAAAAGTATACTCAAATCTCTTACATACTTTTTACTGTACAAAACCCCTAATGAAAATTACCCCTTTGATAGATCTTTTTTATTTTAATGTCCAAACTGCAATAAAATAGCATCTCTTAATCAGCTGGTCTGTAGTCAAGAATGGTTCAGTAGAGATGTAGTCAGGTGTAGGGTGGCTATAAATTCAAAAGTTCAGAGACAGTTTACTTTTTAATAATTCTTAATTCATGTGTGAATACCTTAGATTCATGAGAATCAAACTGGCACTAATTAGAAAGGAAGTGGAAAAGGAAAGGGAACCCAAACTGAGTTCACAAGAGTCTTCAATTCTTAATGAAGTAACTGCAAAGAAAGGGGATAATGTCCATCTGGGAAGGACAGAACAAGAAGACTTCCATTGCAAGTAGGAAAAGAAGGGACTACCAAAGCTTTTCAAAGTTAAGAACAGTAATATTTGGAAAGTAGTCAGGGATATGAAACTGGCCAAGAAAATTTAAGACATACTAGAAATGGGTTAGCTGTAGCTGATCTTGCCTAAGAGTAGTCAGCTGGACTAGAAAAACTTTAAGGTCACCTTGAGCCTTAGACTTCTGTGATTTTGATCATTATTTTGAGTTGGTTTTCAGGCACAAATTTGTAATTATCAGAAGTTACTTTCCTACATCTGACCTAGCTTCCAATTAAAATTGATCTTTGAGTAGTCCAAAAACATTTTCCACTGTCAATCCCACATCCCAGCATGACTACAGTTTTTGCCTTTAGAAAACCATATCATGCTGAATTCTATATTTAGTTCCTGTCCTACTTTCAAAGTTAGTTCAATGTTTGTTCTTTACAGTTTTCTATTCGGCAGGTTAAGGTTACATTGATTTAAATTCAAAATTTGAGGATAGAGCCCTTTCATTACAGAACTAAAACCCGTTGGTTTACCAGCTTGGTTTCTTATGTTTCCAGGCAGTTCTCAAACAGCATTTTTTCCTGCAGTAACAGTGTTCCTTTTGAATATTCAATAAGTTTTTTAACAAACAGAAACCATTATTTGCTACAAGGCACTTTGTATATTACTTAGTCCATCCCATTACTGGTGGAGGTTTTTGTGCTGAATCGAAAGCGATACTACTACTGATACAGACTTTGGTCTTGATTACCTTTTTGTTTTATGATATGATGGATTCAGAACATTTTATAGAATTGAGAACTTGAAGAAACTGAGCTTTCTTAAACAACAATTGAATGTATAGGTCCACTGCAGTATCAGAGAGTTGTGTCACCGTGTTAATCACAACCTCCCTGATACCTTCGGATAGAGTGAGGGCCTTTGAAACTACATTACAGGAAGAGGTGAGTTTGTAGAGTTCCCTATGGTAGCAAGCTGGAAGGAGAAGATGCAAGACCTACAAGTTGGCTAACATGACACTTCTGGAACAAACCAGGTATTTATTGTGCAGACACACAGTTTGTGCTGCTTCACTGAATTTGTTTTCCAAGATCTTTCTGCCTGGAGCCATGGCTTCAACATGTGTTTTATTTTCTTTCCTTGGCTCCAGGTGAAATTGTTGAAAAAAGTAGCTGCAGTTACTTCGGAGTTACTTGTCAGTTCAATAATAGTTTCAGTTGAGCAATTTTTTAGTTTTCCACTTAACGATGGTGAAATTCATCTTTTTGGCTGAAAGATACAGGTTCAGAATCATTCTTTGTACAAGGGAACCTGAATGCTAGCTAAGTTTCTAGAGACTAATTTTTCCAGGTGTTTTGGAGCAAAAAATCAAGAAGAAATTTTATTACTTTCAGCTCATATTTTACTTCTTCTATCCTAACTTTAATAGTTTTTCTTTCAAGTATCAGATGCTTAATTCAGATATAAACATCATTCAGTGTGAAACAGCTATTTTCATTTTGGTTCTTTTTTTTTTTTTAGTCTACAGTGTTAAAAAAAATTACTGTTGTGGATATTGTCAAAAGAGAAATGAATGGATGTTTGATTTTGAATGCAGCACATGAATTCTATTATCCCCACAGCACCATCAAATGTTACCTGTCTTCTAAACATAGCATTACCAGGCTAGAAGAGATTGAGGGGTTTTTTCTCACAGCTATGAGATTGATTTAGCCACCATCAATCAAAAGTAATCAAGAGTGATAACTGACATATTTTAGGATACCCTTCTGTTTTAGTTGCTTTCGTGTGCTGCTTTTCTCAACTTGGCTCACACTTCTGAACAACACCTGTCAAATCCACATTATCAAGACCTCCCTATTCCTAAGCCACTTGATATTTGCCTTTCTTTTTCAGGAATGTGAGAAGGAAACACTTGATGAACTATTACAGCTATATAAAATTAAGATTGGTACTTAAACCCTCAAGTTCTGCACCACTGAATAGCAAACTAGGAAATTCACTCTGTTATAACAGTTCCCGCATTTATCACACAGTTTGAGTTGCTTTAGCCCAGCATCTCTGATCCCGTCTCCCCAGACAGGGAGATTCTTACTACCTACAGAGGAGTCCATGCAGCACTCAGAATGCTAGTTTTTTGAGGCTGTGGTTGCTGGTATCATTCTGAGTATTCAGAGAATGATGCCATCAAGTCATTGCACAATCCTCCCTGTCTGGAGCAAGTGGACTAAGCTGACTGCCAAGTAATTTTTTCTGGGAACCAAAGTATGCCCAGCACTGGCAGAATAAATCATGAATTGCTTTGAAAAAGAGCTATGAACATAAAACACAAATACCAAAACACCTGTTGCAGTTTGAATATTACCAGAATATTGAAATGTGCAGAGGTTGTGCTTTCATGAAGAACAAAAAGTTGTGTTACTTTCAAGAGGAACCCTTCTCTCAGTTACCTGTCCTGGGGGAGGGTGACACTGCCCTGGAACCTTCCGCGGAAAGGTCTGTCCTGGGGGGCCTGTCCCCAGTTACACAGGTCCCAGGACCCTTCCCTGGAAGGGCCTGTCCTGGGGGACCTGCCCCAAGGTTACACTGTCCAGGGAACCTTCCCTGGAAGGGTCTGTCCTGCGACCTGTCCCAGAACGGCCTGGCAAGATCAGCCTATAAAAAGTGGGGCAGGGTCTTGGTTCTACCTTCTTTTTGGGGGGGCTGAGGTCCCGAAGCGAACACCCCCCACCGCCTGCTCCTGGGGCGGTGGGGGTGGGACGGGGACCGCGGCTCTGAGAGGGGACCATGGCTCGGGGAGGGGAGCGCGGCTCTGAGAGGACCACGGCTCTGAGAGGACTGCGGCTTCCTAAGCTGCTACGACCCCAAAGCGTTCCCGCCACCGCCACAACATGCCCCGTGCCGGCTGCGGCTTCCAAAGCGCCGCACCAGCTCCGAAGTGCCGCTGTGGATGCCGCCGCGCAATTCTGGCCGTGGACCAGAGAAGCAAGACGGGTGCAGATTTGCCATCACGACCACCCCCACCACAGACAGCCTTCAGCATTGCGGTGAGCTGGGGTACTCCTCTTCCTCCTGGAGCTGAGACAGGAGAGGGAGAGGAGGGGAGAGGAACTTTGGAAGACGCTCTTGACCACATGTGGAGGGGGGTGCAACCCTGCTGACGCAGCCATGCTGTTGGTCTCCATCTTGGAGAAACTGATCAGCAGGAAGAGAGGCTGTTTGTCATTTCTGCCACTGAGAAAGACTGGGGCATTTATGTTTTGGGGGAAGACTTCTTCTTGCTTAGATGAAGAAAGCAGGAGGACTTGAGAATCCTCAAACCTTGGATGTGAAAGACAGAGACTAGGTTCTTTGAAGTGCATGTGGCTGCACCGAGGGATGCAGGTGTGGACACTGAGAAACTCAGGCCATCCGGGACTGACAGGCTCTCTTTCCCAGGTCTCTAAATTGGAAGAAGATCCAAGGCCCAAACTGTAGTGATCCTGCATTATATTTTTCTCAGGTTCTGTGATGGCATTTATGACACAGTTTCTAGTTTGTGTTCACTGACTTGCGTAACCTTTTCTTCCATTCTGTATATAGTTATAGAGTTAATAAACCTTTCTGGAGTTTCCCTAAGCCATCCATTGTCTGGCAAATTTATCCAAGATGTCATCGAGACCTCACTGCTTTGCTTTCCTTTCTTTTATCTTAAATTGTGGTCCTGAATGCACCACAGCACCATAGATTCCCATATAATGCGGTCCTGTTCAATCTATTCATTGATGACTTGGATGAGGGATTGGCATGCACTGTCAGCAAGTTTGCTGATGACACAAAGCTGGGTGGTGTTGCCAAAACCCTTGCAGACTGTGCTGCCATTCGGCAAGATCTGGACAGGCTGAAGAGCTGGGCAGAGAAAAATCTAATGAGCTATAACAAGGGTAAGTGCAGAGTCTTGCATCTGGGCAAGAACAACCCTAGGTACCAGTATAAGCTGGGGACTGACCTGTTGGAGAGCAGTTTGGGAGTAAGATACCTGGGGGTCCTGGTGGACAGCAGGATGACTATGAGCCAGCAATGTGCTCTTGTGGCCAAGAGGGCCAACAGCATCCTGAGGTGGATTAGAAGGGGGCGGTTAGCAGATCAAGAGAGGTTCTTGTCCCACTCTACTCTTCTCTGGTGAGGCCACATCTCGAGTATTGTATCCAGTTCTGGTCTCCTCGGTTCAAGAGAGATATGGAGCTGCTGGAGAGGGTCTAGCGAAGGGCAACAAAGATGATGAAGGAGGTGGAGTAACTCCCTCGCAAGGAGAGGCTGAGGGAGTTGGGTCTCTTCAGCTTGGAGAAGAGGAGACTGAAGGGTGACCTCATTAATGTCTATAAATATGTGAGGGGTGGTGTGGGATAAAACCTAGCATTTTAAGGAAAGTTCTAAGCCTCTAGGGTAGAGTACAGCTGGAACGCAAGGAATCCCTTCCTCTGATGGTTCTCAAGGCAACTGGGTCTGCAAACCATGAGGGGTGAAGCAATACGAAGGCATTGCGGTCAACCCTTGTGAGGAAATGTGCAGCCATGGCCAAGGCCTGTTATAAGATGTACTGGATGAGAATGCACTGGTACTTCAAAGAAGATAAAGCTGTACTCTTGCAACCCTGAGTCATCTTTCTGTCCTCTTTTTCATGAATCACTAAATTTTACATCAATCAGAAACAAAAACATGTATGACTAGAGTCACTCAAGCTCCACCTTGCAGATAAAAAATAATATAAAATAGCCCGCAAAAAGGGGAATTGGGAGGGAAGATACCATCTTGGACAAGTCGGGGAATGTTCGTGGACCTCTGACTCCTAGGAATCAGTCGACGGGCTGAGACCTCCTTCCCCCCCCCTAGGGATGCCTTTGGGTGAGATACAAATACTTTATAAATCTCTATAGAGTTACTTTTATAATCTAACGCGTTAGTATAGAGCTGCTTTTTTATCTTAATGCTTTGGTAATTTTAATATTTGTGTACACATATTTTGCAAACAGTACTCATCACCGACAATCCATAAAGAACCTGTAAATCTGTTGCTCTAATAAATTACTCTTGTTCACGTGAACTAGCCTTGCCGTTCCTCACTGGACACCGCGCGAGTCCATAGATTGTGGCTAGACGAGAACAGAACACACTATCGAGTGAATCCGAGTTATACGGACTCATAGTGTGGCACTATCGAGTGAATCCGACCTAGTCATCGGACTCATAGTGTGAAATTGGATATTGCTCAGGATTTGGACCTGTACTCCCTGCCAAATCCACTGCCTCCCCCCTTAACGCAACAGGTGGGTGTCAGGAGTATGGAATTGGGCTGTTCTTGGTGTCATGTAGTAATAGGATGAGGGGCCATGGTTGTAAGCTGGAACGTAGGAGGTTCCATGAGAATATGACAAGGAACTTCTTCACAGTGAGGGTGAATTGGTGGTGCCCAATTACAGGACATGTGAACATAAGGAAAAAACCTCTGAAGTTAACAAACAAACAAAAAAAACCTTGTGAGGTTAAGAGAGGTTAAATGGAATGGGCTGCCCAGAGAGGTTGTGGAGACTCCATCTCTGCAAACATGCAAAATCTTCCTGGATGTGTTTCTGTACAATCTGTTTTAGCAGAATCTGTTTGAGGAAAGGCTAAGGGAGCTGGATCTCTTTAGCTTGGAGAAAAGGAGACTAAGGTGTGATATTATTAATGTTTATAAATATGTGAAGGGTGAGTGTCAGAAGGATGGAGCCAGGCTCTTCTCAATGTCATCTAGTGATAGGACAAGGGGCAACAGGCGTAAGATGGAACATAGGAAGTTCCACATAACTATGAGAAGGAACGTCTTCACAGGGAGGGTGACAGAGCACTGGAACAGGCTGCCCAGGGAGGTTGTGGAGTCTCCCTCTCTGGAGACATTTAAAACCTACCTGGCTATGTTCCTGTGCGACTTAGTCTAGGTGATCCTGCTGTGGCAGGGGGATTGGAGTATATGATCTTTCAGGCCCTTCCAATCCCTGAGCACAGTATCACAGTATCACAGTAATTATAAGGTTGGAAAAGAACTTAAAGATCATCCAGTCCAACCTAAATCCAAAAAAAACAAGTAATCCTAAGATTTAACATCTAGATCATGCCACTCAGCACCTCATCCAGCCTAACCTTGAATACTTCCAGGGATGGTGACTCAACCACCTCTGTGGGCAGCCCATTCCAAAACCAGATCACTCTTTCAGTGAAAAATTTTTTCCAAGTGTCAAGTCTAAACCTCCCCGATGGAGCTTAAGACTATGGCCCCTTGTCTTGTTTCCAGTGGCCAGGGAGAAAAGACCGACCCCTGTCTGACTACAACCACCCCTCAGATAGTTATAGACAGCGATAAGATCACCCCTGAGCCTCCTCTTTTCCAGACTAAACAAACCCAGCTCCCTCAGCCTCACCTCATAGGGCTTATCTTCCAGCCCCTTAACCAATCGAGTTGCCCCTCTTTGGACTCGTTCCAGCACCTCAACACCGCCCTTAAACTGAGGGGCTCGGAACTGAACACAATACTCCAGCTGTAGTCTAACCAGTGCCAAATACATGGGAAGGATAAACTCCCTTGACATGCAGGCCACACCATTCTTAATGCAGGCCAGGATGCCACTGGCCCTCTTGGCCGCCTGCGCACACTGCTGACTCATGTTAAGTTTGCTATCCACTGACACCCCCAAGTCTCTCTCCACCTGAGAACTCTCTAAGAACTCCATTCCCAGCCTGTAGTTCTGCCTGGCATTGTTATAACCAAAATGCAGAACCCAACACTTAGACTTGTTCAAACTCATCCTATTGGAGTCTGCCCATCTCTCCAGTCTGTCCAGATCTCTCTGCAGGGCCCTCCTACCTTCCAACAGATCAACACGAGCTCCAAGCTTGGTGTCATCTGCAAATTTGCTCATGATGGACTCCATCCCATCATCAATATCATCAATGAAGATGCTGAACAGGACCAGACCCAAAACTGACCCTTGGGGGACACCACTAGTAACTGGTCGCCAACTAGATGCGACACCATTTACTACCACTCTTTGGGCTCGTCCATCCAACCAGTTCCTGACCCAGCATAGGATATTCCTGTCAAAGCCCCTTGCTGACATCTTCACCAAGAGTATCTCATGGGAGACTGTGTCAAATGCCTTACTGAAATGCAGGTACACCACATCCACAGCCTTCCTCTCATCAACCAGTCGAGTTACTTGACCATAAAAGGAGATCAGGCTGGTCAAGCAAGACCTACCCCTCCTAAATCCATGTTGACTGGGCTTAATCTCTTGGCCGTCAAGCTGTTGTTGGATGATAGCACTCAGCACTAGCTGTTCCTTAACCTTGCCCAGAACTTCTGGTAAATTATGGAGAGCGGTTTAGCAAGCTCATCTGCCAGCTCTCTCATCACTCTGGGGTGAATCCCATCCGGACCCATGGACCTATGAGGATCCAAGTATCAGCAGGTCACTAACTAGTACCTCTTGAATACAGGGGAACTACACTGCACCCTGTCCCTGTCTGCCATTTTAGATAACCAGTTATCCTGAAGACAGTCTACCCTGTTGTTGAAGACAGAGGCACAGGAGGCATTAAGTACCTCTGCCTTATCCTCATCTTTAGTTATTAATTCTCCCTCCATATCCAGTAAGGAGTGGAGATTATTACTACCCCTCTTTTTTCAATGATGCACTTGTAAAAGCTCTTCCTGTTGTCCTTAACAGAAGTGGCCAGCCCGAGTTCAAGCTGGGCCTTTGCCTCTCTAATTTTCCTCCTACACGACCTGACAATTCCACGATACATGACTTGATTGACCTGACCCTTTTTCCAAAGGTGATACATCCTCTTTTTCTCGCCTAGTTCTTTCAAAATTCTGTAACCTGCTCTTGATTATCTCCAGAATTCCCTTCCAAACCCTGCCATTCTGGGTTTCTCATTACATGAATGGACCTTTCCCAAACATCAGAGCTGCGGGAGAACTGCAGGTCTTGGGACTGGTCAGTGTGCCAAGGGGCATGATCCTGGCTGTACCTAGAGACTTAGCCTAGGACCATAGCAGAGAACCTTTTTTAGTTCGTCCATGTGTGATTTCTAGTACCAAAGCATGCAGATCATGTGAAAAAGGATTGTGTGAATAATTTGCATTGAGATGAAGGTGCAATGATATCTGTATAACACATGCACTAAATGGCAGCAGTGACCTTTGCTGAAGACGAAATGTTGAACTTAGTATGTTGTACATTATCTGGCTATTGCTGGCTACTGCTGCTGGGGGAAGTGAAAGCGTGGTGGTGGCTCCGCGCTTTTTGAACGATGAACCGTGACTGCGCACTGCGTGCATACATGGCTACGTGAGTGGTGACGTTCAGGGGCGGGCTGTTTTACCAGCTTCTAGACGACAGGGGGTGGGGTTCCGCAGCAGAGGAACCAGGCTTCGGTCACACCTGGTGGAGGTGGGAGCCCAAACGGAGATCCCTCAAAAAGATGAGGGTTTACAGGTGATGGGCTGTCAAGAAGGCAGAGCCTTCTTTCACCTTCCTGGCTGTGTTCGGTGTGAGCAGGTAGATTATTTGCTTGACCAGGCAGCACAATTACAAGATGAGGTTGAAAGGCTACATGCTGAACTAGGAAGGCTCAGGAGAACTAGTGAGGCTGAAAACGATGAAGACAGGTGGAGTCGGGCTTAGCAGTCTGGACAATGGAAAAACAAGAGTCAGCGTTGCAGTTTGAGAACTGCCAGAATTTTCAGATATGCTTTCATGAAGAAGAAAAGTTGTGTTGTTTTCAGGGGGAACCCTTCCCTCAGTTCAGGACTTCAGGAGGGCCAACTTTGGCCTTTTCAAGCAACTGCTAGGGGAAATCCCATGGGACAGGGTGCTGGCCAGCAAGGGAGCTCAGGATAGCTGGCAAACATTCAAAGACTGCTTTCTTGCAGCACAAGAAATGAGTATCCCAACAAGGAATAAGTTAAGGAAGGGAGCCAAGAGACCTGTGTGGTTAACCAGGGAACTACTAGGCAAACTCAAAAAGAAGAAGAAAGTCTGTAGGTCATGGAAGGAGGGGGTGGCCACTTGAGGCTCTGGTGAGAGAACATAGGGATGCAACTAGAAAGGCCAAGGCCTCCTTGGAATTCAACCTTGCAAGAGAGGTCAAGGGCAACGGAAAGGGCTTCTTCAAATACATAGCAGGTAAAACTAAAACTAGAGGCAACGTAGGCCTCCTGCTGAATGAGGTGGGTGCCCTGGAGACAGAGGATGCAGAGAAAGCAGAGATACTCAACACTTTCTTTGCCTCTGTCTATACTTCTAGGGGTTGTCTTGATACTAAGTCCCAGACTGCAGAGGAGGTTGAGGCAAGACAAGAGCCTGCCTCGGTTGATGAGGACTGGGTTAGGGATAAGTTGAGCAAACTGGACGTACACAAACCCATGGGCCCTGACGGGATGCACCTGCGTGTACTAAGGGAGATGGTGGAAGTCATTGCTAAGCCACTCTCCCTAATCTTTGCTAGGTCCTGGGGAACAGGAGAGGTGCCTAGGGACTGGAGGATAGCAAATGTTACTGCAATCTTTAAAAAGGAATCCTGCTGTTGCAGGGGGATTGGACTAGATTATCTTTCAAGGTCACTTCCAATCCATAATGATTCTATGATTCTATGATTCTACTTGACCCCAGTACATCCAGCACTGAATTGATATGTGTGTTACAGGTAAATGCAAAGCAAGGAATTGATCTGTGTGAGTGGCTATAGCACTGTGTATGGATGAAGAAGTGGCTGCGTGGCCATGCCAGCTACCAGTATTACTACAGTGTGAATCCCCTCTAGCCTGACTCCACAGACTGAGGTGCCCAAAACTGAACACTGTGTTCAAGGCATCCTCACCAGTACCCAGTATAAGGGGGCAGAAACACTTCCTTAGTCCTACTGGCCACACTGTTCCTGATCCATTATGCATGGTTATTCTTAAACAGTGGCAAGCATGTAAATAAACAATCTGTATAGAAAGCCAGAATGGATTTTGAGCAGGGAAGTCCTGTCCTGAAGTCCTTTTGAGAGTTTTACTTTATTCAAGCAAAAGAAATCCAGCAGTCATATTTTGTATAGGTTATTTAAAACTTGTCACCTGGGGAGAATTTCTTTCACAGCTTAAGCAATATGAATCAAAACCTGAGGCTTAATGAACACTTTCAAGGATCAAGAGGAGTCGGCAGTTGTGTTCAAGTTTTTTATCAATGATCTGAAGAAACCACTGCACTGTGAAATGTATGATCCTGCAGTCAATTCCACTCATTCAGGTGGTCAAAAGCCAAATAATTGGCCAGGAATGCAAAAACTTCTTGGTAAAGTTTAAGTGGGTAGAAAGGCAGCGAATAAACTGGCAGAGGAGGCTACAGCTAGGGAAGACTAACCTAAAACTTGCACAGGTAATGCTGAACTCATCAAAATGTAGTTATACTTAAGATGGATTTTGGAGTTCTTGGAGATTGTTTTGTAGTAACAAATAAAATGTTGGACATCAAGAGAAAGCTGCTGAGAACAGGAGAGAAGCCATCCTTGTGCTTCTAAAATGGAAGCCATCCATTTTAGTAAACTTTGATATGCCCACATTGGGACTGCAATTCCCAGTTCTGTTCCCTGTGTCTGAGAACAGAGCTAGAAAGGTACAGAAAAGGGAAACTGGATATTCAAAGGATTTGAAAGATGAGAAATTTGAACTCTTAGTGAGACTTACAGAATCTTGAAGGCCATGTAAAAGTTGAGCACAGAGATGTTCAACAAATCCTACAATTAAAGAACTGGGTCATATTTGTTGAAGCATTAGTGGGCAACTAACTGAAAAATGTTGGTAATGAACTTGGAAGGTAAAAGGCAGGAGACAGGTGAAGGAGGCTATATAATCACACAAAAATGCATAGGTAAGTTCATGAGCCTCAACACCATACCAAAAAGAGGTTAAGGATGAGGGACTTGGGGCTTTTTAGTCTGGAGAAGAGAAGACTTAGGGGAGATTTGATCAATGTTTATATAAGTATCTGAAGGCTGGCCAGGAGGGGGGGGACAGGCTCTTTTCACTTGCTCCCTGTGATAGGACAAGGAGCAATGGGTGTAAGTTGCAGCAGAGGAGGTTCCGCCTCAACACAAGGGGGAACTTCTTTACTGTGAGGGTCACAGAGCACTGGAACAGACTCCCCAGGGAGGTCGTGGAGTCTCCTTCTGTGGGGACTTTCAAGGCCCGCCTGGATGCGTTCCTCTGTGATCTGTGTTAGATAGTTTTGTCCTGCTCCGGCAGGGGGGTTGGACTCGATGATGTCTTGGGTCCCTTCCAACCCCTAACATCCTATGATCCTATGATCCTATGTACCTTCTAACATCCCAAATGCAATGATTGTGGGTGCTGGGACAGTAGAAGGGGAGTGAAAGCTTGAAGTGCTAAACTAATCCTCTCTTGGCCAGTGCAAAGCAAAACAAATAATACTGCAAATCTTTTAAAGATAGAGTCAGTGTTAGTCAACCAACAGATGAGAGACACTTGTGAAAACTTAAAATACAAATTATTCTTTCCCATCCCATTCTTGTTATTTCATCAACCCTCTAGTGGCATCTGTCACCATTTTGACATGAGTTCTCTGTACCCTGAAGTACCTCCTTGACTGCTTCAGGGCTGGCAGGTTTTTTATCTACTACCAATAAAAGGGAAATAAACTCCTCAAAAGTTATTTAAATAAATGACAACTGCACACAATAAGGTTGTCAAACTACCTTAACTTAGAAGAGTAAAATAGATGTCAGTAGAATGGTTTGACATTTTCACAGCTTGAAATTGCCAGGAAGCATTGAAGTGCCCCACACCATACTGGAGCTGACAAAATCCGAAGATTTCCTCCCTAGAGGAGTGTCAGCAAAGAAACAGAAGCTGAGACACAGCCTTGCAAATTCAGCCACTTCTGCACTAGTCTAGGATGAGCTAACGAGTTATAAAGATCAACTCCATTTCAGCTCTGACCATCATCTTAGTAAATGTTTAAAACAGTTTTAGAATCCTAAAAATCTGTGGAATTCTGCTGCCTGAGTCAGTTCTTTTTTTACATATCTTGCCTAACAAATTAAGATCAATTGTTTAGATGTTACTGTCTAAAATGTTGAATTACACTAAAATTTAAATTATATCAAATATAAACATACAGCAGCACAATCTTAACAGACCTTTGAAAAAGTTTGACACAGATTTTCAGTTTAATTCATTTGCTGCAGTGTCAAGAAAAGAAATAGTAAGTGGTTAATTTCATTCTCATCATTATGAGAACCAAAAATGAGGTTTTATTAAAATTCCCATCATGATATTTCTATTTCCCTACCAACACTTATCAAGCAAACTAGATACAGGATTAAAGAAATGGGGAAGGTTGTCAATGTCCTTTCTCTTTTTTTACCCCTAGAATAATTGTGAGACTTCAACGGGCAAACCTTGCAAGTACTTTTATTTTCCCTACAGACCATATGATTTTTAAGTCATCACCAGTTTCTTGACCTTCTTTTCTGTGTAAGCAAATGTATCAAATTCTTCTTTCATACAAGTCTGATGAGACAATAACAACTATCACCACTAGAGGATGCTGATAGTAAACTAACAGAACTTTCTAACTGGAGATCAGTCTCTGCACGTTACTATTTTTTGTGTAAAAACTCCAATTCCAGATTGGAATTTCATCCCAAAAGACAACAGGACAGAAGTATCTGGTCAAATGTGACTAGTGACATACTGAATCAAAACCATTAAAGTATTCTATGCATTTTCATTTAGGAGAACAGAGATGATCTCCAAGCAGCCCTGAACTTTTAGTGCCAGTATAACGAAATGCATTTAGCACTGCTTTTCCTAAATTCAGAGTTATATTTATTTAATTACCTCAAAAAAAGAGGTCTTCAGTTAGTTCTAGGATCTTTGTGAGCAGGATGTACAAAGGGAGAAAAAAATGCAAAAGTGGTTTGGGGAAAAAAATTCAACTTGAGCTTTATTTGTCCTGGCAATTTTAGATACAGAAGCGCTTTAATACTAAAATTAGGTCAAAACTTAAATACTCAATGTAACTGAGAGGAGTTTAAAAGATAGTGTTTTACTGTTAATGTGAAAGCCCATACACAAGAATAAAGTTGTAAAATTGTCAAAAATATAACATTTACTTGATTTTCACCAATAAACTGTCTCAGTGTTTGCCAGATCGTTGCAAACACTTTCAAACCACAGCATCATCCTGCTCCATTTTACTTGGATTACCCATCACTGCCTTAGAGGGACATGCCAAAAAGACATCTTGGAACAAGTTAGTCAGTAAACCTGAAAGACAAACATTTATTAATACAAAATAAATAACCCAAAACCAGATCAAGAAAGAATCTTGACTGGGAGTTGTTGTGAGTGATGTTGTATAGGTGATTACATATAGGCTTACACATGTTAGCTGTTTCCACAACCATGGCTGCACACCACAGACCCCACCAGATTGTGAAATTGAATCCCTCCACATGAAAATGTTACAGCTGGAAAATTACCAGAATTTTCAGATGTGCAGAGGTTATGCTTTCATGAAGAACGAAAAGTTGTGTTACTTTCAAGAGGAACCCTTCTCTCAGTTACCTGTCCTGGGGCAGGGTGACACTGCCCTGGAACCTTCCATGGAAAGGTCTGTCCTGGGGGGCCTGTCCCCAGTTACACAGGTCCCAGGACCCTTCCCTGGAAGGGCCTGTCCTGGGGGACCTGCCCCAAGGTTACACTGTCCAGGGAACCTTCCCTGGAAGGATCTGTCCTGGGACCTGCCCCAGAAGGGCCTGGCTAGGTCAGCCTATAAAAGTTAGAGCACACTCTTTGTTCACTCTCTTCTTTGGGGGCTTTCTTGGTTTCAACCCGCTACAGAAAACAAGAAGTCAAGATGTCTGTGTTAGAAGGACTTTTCAACCCTTCTGATTAGGACTAGGTTTTGTAGTTCATCTTTATTGAGTGGGATGCACAACGACTGTCTGCCACAACAAGAAATTTGAAATATATCATGAGAAATTTTCACTTGGAATTATTAATGCGGCCATAATTAAACTATTAAAGAATATTTTACAAATAGAGTTTCAAAATAAAGGACAAAAAAAAAAAAAAAAAAATAACCATTAATGATGTGTGGAACTTAAAGATCCGTAATAGAAATGAAAGAAGATTGAAACTGTGGGAAAATTTGTACCTATAATAGCTGTCAGATCATGTGGAATGGAATTTCACAACCAAATCACAACATCTTACCTAGAAGGTACCTCTTGACTTGAACGCATGATGACCTTGTAAGAAGATTTCTTTGATTTTTGAATCAAAGACCTCTTACCTTGACTGTCTGACAGCTTTGGGATACTACACCTTAATTATACCTGTTCAATGCAACTTTCATCATTCTCCAACTTGCTCAATAGACTCCAAATTCAGGTAACTTATTAAATCATCACATCTGGAGACTTAAGTGAATAAGAATGACTTGCAGTATGTGAAGAGTTTCATTCCTCATGGGTCTGCCTTTCCAGAGGCAGCCAAGACACAGTTATATAAAGAGTGTTTTCAAGTGTGATATAATGTCCTCAGCCACCAGTTCAGGCTGAATTTAAGCAGCAGTCTCCCAGAGTTTTAGTACCAGAGCTGAACAGGTGAAAACAGACTAGATGCTCATCCACACAGAAACTCTGAAAGTGAAAATGAATTAAAAAAATGCAACAGCATATAAAAAATTCATAGGTTGCTTTCTGATTAAATGCTCTTGAAGATAATGGAGAATTTTTCCCAGCAGCCAAGGACTAGAATTACTGTCCCAAATCTTGGTCCTTATTTTTGCTAACTCTCTAAAGAATGACANTTCATCATCTTCCTTGCCCTATGCTGGACCCTCTCCAGCAGTTCCCTATCCATCTTGAATTGAGGAGCCCAGAACTGGACACAATACTCCAGGTGTGGTCTCACCAGGGCAGAGTAGAGGGGGAGCAGAACCTCTCTTGATCTGCTAACCACCCCACTTCTGATCCACCCCAGCATGGTGTTGGCCCTGTTGGCCACAAGAGCACATTGCTGGCTCATAGTCATCCTGCTGTCCACCAGGACACCCAGATCCCTCTCTCCTACACTACTCTCCAACATGTCATTTCCCCAGCTTATACTGGTGCCCTGGGGTTATGTATAAAAATATAGAAGTATTTTCAATAATGAATTTAACTTATTTTTGTTAATACAATTTCTATAAGCAGTAAATATCCTTGAACATTTTCATTTAATTAAATGTATTTATTACTTTAATTTACCCAACAGAAGCTGGCAAGAATTATTTCATTTTATCTCTAGGCGGTACACCCACACACATTTTGCTGCAAGAATTTTAGATTTAATGTCTGAAACCTGAGATGCTTTTAATTGCAGATAGGCCATGAATATTGTTTCTCCCCTTAACTGGCACCCATAATCAAAGAAGTGAGGGAAGCAGCTGTGACTGTAAATCTCTCAGGAAAAGAGAAGTAATACTAGGGAACTGTGGGAAATTTACATCTCCGAGTAGATTGGGGGTAAGATCTTCCTAGTAAGTCAAAACCACTTTAAGTTTGCATCCAGAATTTGACTTTTTTATTGATATTTTTACTGTCACAATTGTGAAAAGTTTACTGTTTAAAGACTGTAGCACAGGGTTTGGTTCACTGTTCTGAGTGTTTCTTGCACAAATACTATGAAGTCTGTCATCACCAAAATGTGACGTTTAGTAGTAGTCCTGAATATTATTCTTAATTAGTTAATGCTGTTCCAATTTTTACAGTTTACATGTATTTTTGGAGGGTTTTTTTTTAAACACTATTTTTCAGAATGTTCTACAGTGTGAGTGTTTATGTTCATTAATTCATTATTTTGACTCAGCCTATCCCATGGCATTTTAACAGCCTGTTTTGGAAAGCTGTGAAGGTTCATTATTGCCTGGTATTTCTAGCCGTTTTAGCATGTATTAGAAAATTATCTGAGTTTTCTAAACCCCTTTTTTATTTTTAATTTAGAGGACTGATTTTTAGCTGACTATAGGACAGTGCAACTACCTGCAAATGGCGGCCTAATAAATATCTTTACAGCTCCCAGAGGAAGATACATTACCAACAAGCTTTAAGGAGGAGTGTTCAAAGGGCACTGATGGTGACCTAGGCTGGACCTCAGTAGGCTACATTCTGGTTAAAGCATGCTCTGCTCTTCCTGGAAACTGATCAGTAACTTTGACAGAGAACAGGAAATAAAAGCAGCAATTTTTCTTCTTTCATGGGAAGACACAACAGTCTACCAGACCAAAGTGCTGAAAGATTGTCCACAGGACTGCTGCTTCTTGTGACAAGAATAGAGAAACACAGTGAGGGTGTTACCATGTCATATTTTTTTTCCCAATTGCTATCGAAGTGACTGGCTAAGGATTCAGGAAACATTTGCTATAGTTTTATGCCAGTGCCTGATTATGAAAGTCTGATTAGATTGAATTACTGAATGTATTGTCTCCTTTGCATAATAGAACAAAGAAAGGACACACCCTTCTCCTAATCCTATATAGGGCTGTGGGGCAGTGCTGCAGCTCCATATTTAACAGATTTTCAGGTTTTCTGCTTTCATTTGCTTTTATTTCCTACCCTTACTGTGTGTAGACAGAGGTTGTACTTCTTGACATGGTGACACACTGCTTGACTCTTGTTTTATTGCTATTTTCTTCAAGCCAGTCCCAGGGTTACCTAGCCCAAATCTACCATTTTTTGACATATTACTGCACAAGTCTTTAGTGCATGGTATTTGTTAACTTGCATTAACAGTGTAAAACATCATCGTCACAGCCTATACAAGCCCACAGCAGTACTCCAAGAACACCTAACTAAACCTCAGCCTTGTTTTATTTTACAGTGACAGTATTTAGAGTAGGTCAACAGATATTTGAAACTTGCCAAGCATGGGGAAGTCAGAAATCAACTGAAACATTCAGATTACTTTACCCCTCGTTGCTTTCAGTGTCTCATTCTCTAAGTGTGAGCACAGTCAGAACATGTTTTCACACATGGGTTTTCTATTTCAGTTCAGATACCTTGTGAATATACTGCACCGGTTAGTACAGACACATCTTTTGCGCCCAGGATTTTGGGGTATGGATTAAAAATGATGCTCTTTGGGACATAAATCTATCAGCTATTTGATGAACATACTGAGGCCGTTAATCCTTCTTGTTGTGGTTTCTGCTGCAACACGCAACCCTGCCTTGGTGGAGCTGCTAGTCTGGTCCCTCTCATTAGTTTAATATTTTTTTGTTTCCTGTCTCATAAAGGCAGCACTGTGTCTGCTGTGATAACACAGATCAAACACCTTGGGAACAGTACAGAAACCTAAATGTGCAAAGATTTCTTTGCAATGTATGTGAATTAATAATGAGAGCACTAGAAAATGGCAGGTACAAGGGTTAAACTGCGAAGTTTGAAGCTTATTCTGTGTTATATTTGTTGAACACGCATGACAAGTAAAGCTGGGAAGCTGCAGCATCCTGCAGTGAGTACCACAGAGACAGAAATTTATGGAAGACAGCAGCAAAAATCATGAATACGTGGAGACAGGAAGAAAAATCCACTGATGTGAACAGAAGAATAATGTGCTGTGGGGCACTAAGGTCACTTTGTCAGTTCAACAGGACAGAATCAAACCAGTGTGAGAAACCTTGCAGTAAAGCTGTCAGAGCTGTGAAAATAGAAATTCCTGTAATGAAGACTGATAAAGTCCCACTTACATCAGGGACAGAGGAAAGCATTGGGACTGGTGTCATGTCTTCAGTCAGTTCTACAACAGAAACAATTTCTTTTTTTTCAATATTATTTTTAATGGACTGTAACATTGAAAATAACAGAAAGGATGACTTCCTTAAGAGATAATGTAGCTCTGATGTATGGTCATAATTGCTCAGCAACCACACTTGGTGATAGGAACTTTATTTCTAAGTTTCTAAGCAATAGCTTTGAGAATAAGCAACTTCTAACATTGCAAAGCTTGTAACGGTACAGTAGTTCTGATAGATCAGATTAACCAAACCTGGCAGGAATCACAGAATCATTTGGGCTAGAAGGAACCTCAAAAATCATAGAGTTCACCCTCTTGCTCTAACTCCACTGTAAGCAGGTTGCTCATGTTCTCATCTCACTGAGTTTTCAATCTCTGATAAAATCTCAGATTTCACAGATGCTTTAAACCCTCTATGTGAGACAGCAACTAGAATGCATTGAGTTCTGTCCAGGGACAGCAGAGGACAGAGCTGAGAGTTTATGGGTGTGGATTAAGGGGCAGGCGGGCATGGGTGACACTGTTGTGGGTGTCTATTACAGGCCCCCTGATCAGAGTGAGGAAGTTGATGAAGTCTTCTACAGCCAGCTGGCAGCAGCCTCACAGGTGCAGGCCCTGGTTCTCGTGGGGGATTTTAACTACCCAGACATCTGCTGGGAGACCCACCCGGCCAGCCACCCACAGTCCAGAAGGTCCCTTAAGTGCATTGCGGACAATTTCCTGATGCAGATGCTGGAAGAGCCCACTAGGAGAGGAACTCTGCTTGACCTTGTCCTCACCAACAAGGTGGGCCTGGTTGAAACAGTGAAGGTTGGGGGTTGCCTCGGTTGCAG
>VXBP01004026.1:49285-66373 GCA_013400115.1 Rhinopomastus cyanomelas | reverse complement strand
CTGGGGTGGGTCAGAATGGGGGTGGTTAGCAGATCAAGAGAGGTTCTTCCCCCCTCTACTCTGCCCTGGTGAGACCACACCTGGAGTATTGTGTCCAGTCCTGGGCTCCTCAGTTCAGGAGGGATGTGGAGCTGCTGGAGGGAGTCCAGCGAAGGGCTACAAAGATCATGAAGGAGGTGGCACATCTCCCTTACGAGAACAGGCTGAGGGAGCTGCGTGTCTTTAGCTTGCAGAAGAGGAGACTGAGGGGTGACCTCATTAATGTCTACAAATATGTGAGGGGTGGGTGTCGGGAGGATGGAGCTGGGCTATTCTCAGTGTCATGCAGTGATAGGACGAGGGGCAATGGTTGTAAGCTGGAACACAGAAGGTTCCACTTCTTCACAGTGAGGGTGACAGAGTACTGGAGGGAGGTTTTGGAGTCTCCTTCACTGGAGATGTTTAAGATGTGCCTGGATGAGTTCCTGTGTGACTTGGTGTAGGTGATCCTGCTGTGTCAGGGGGATTGGACTAGATGATCTTTCGAGGTCCCTTCCAATCTGTAATGATTCTATGATTCTAATGGGAATTAAAGAGAGCAGGGATCTGAACGTGTATCCTGCTAAGTTTTTTGTTACAATTACTTGTGCTAAGTTCTGGTTTATTTAGTCCTGCTAAAAAAAAGTCCATATTTTCCAACAGAAACACACACAAACTACAAGGTTAGACTGTCGATTGCAGTAAAAGGGGCTGTTAATCTAAGAATTAAAACACTAAGCATTTCATCAAGAATTAAGTGGACATTTACTATAACAATAGCTCATAGTTCACTGCACAAATATGACCTTATTCATAAGAAAAAAAATAAGCCAAGCTTAAATATCAGTCTGGCTTTCCACATTGTAAAATTATTCCATCTTGTTTCATAATCATAATGTCAGCACAGCAAAGTGGTGGTTCTCAGTAATTGCTGTGGTGACACAGTTGTTTTCATGCATTCTCCAAAGGGCACCGGTGTAAGCTATTAGAGGCAAAGAGAGTGGCAGGAGGGCTGCCATCTCCAGCGGAAAAATGCACATAAGACTAACATCTGGTGGTGGCAGTCAGTCAAACTGAGGAAACTTAATGTCAATAACAGATGCTCTGAAGTTTTTCACTGCTATTTTTGCATGATTATTCCCAGGTGTTGGCACATACTGAGCAGTAGCCTTGCTGTTTATCATAAAAGAGATTTTGATATGAAAATGAAAAGCTAAATCTGATTTGCATATATGCTGTCTTTATGCACTCAAAAGCCTCCAAAAAAAGACAGAAATATTCAAGCAGTACGTTCTTCATTCACCTAATTCCAAGAGCTTTTGGGAGATGATTAGTGACTAAGTCTACAAAGCCTGAGTGTTATTCATCACAGCTTTCCGATGCCAAGTGTTTGATTGTATCAGAGAGCTATGGCTCTTACTAGTAGAAAGCTCACAAAAAATACAAAATGCTTGCCAGCAAAGTAGTTAGTGTTCCATAGAGCACTCCTGTATTCAAGCACAATCAAAATACAGTATTTCAGTGACTGCAAATCATTAGTCAGTATGAGGAAGAGAGCATGGAAAAGACGAAATACCCTAACTAGAAATAGGCAGCATTTTCTAATAAATCAGAGTTCTTCAGTTACTTAGTTACATGCTGGAAATAACTTCTGCACCTCAAAAATCATCTTATCTAGTGTAGGTTTCCAAAATTCTGTCTGAATTTACACTATGTCCTAAAACCAGAAGAGACATCAGTGGTTAATGCTGAGTTCCCAGAAGGTACACACATTTGAGCAGACTTACATCATCCTACTGTAGTTAGCCATGTTATATTCCCGTTTCTGCAAGAATGGGAGAATTCTACATCTTTATGAGAGAGTCTTTCATATACTGTGAAAAACTCATCTGAATGAGAGAAATGTGAGATATCAGGAAAACCCATGGCCCTACATGACATGGTATCAGCCCAACAAATGCGGTTTTACACTAGTATTCAAAATAAAATCACTTTTCACAGATAATTAAATTGATAACTTTTTATCAGTTACCATATGGAAGTACTCTGTATCTATGTATTTAATACATTTTAAGTTCAAAAAAAAGTTCACGGGGTGCGTATCTGTAGTGGGTTTATAGGGGATGGAGTTGATATTCCCTATGACATCTCTCTGGTGCTGTGTTTGTGGTGGCAGCTGAAGGGGTGTTGACAACACATCAGTGTTTTGGCTGCTGCTAAGCAGTGCTCACACAGCACCAAGGCTGTGAGTTTTTTTCTGTCCTAACAATTTTCCCAATGGATGGGCCAGGCCAACTCACAGAAACTGAACACAGGGATATTCCATACCATATGACCTCAGCCCAGACATACAAGCAAGGAAAGAGAAGGAAAAGGGGTCATTCACTGGTGGCATTTGTCCTGTGGAGCACCTGCTATGCATATCAGAGCCCTGCTTCTTGTAACAGTGGCTAAACATCATCTACTGATGGGAAGTAGAATATAAACTTTACTACTTGCCTTTGCTTCCACAAGTAGCTTTTGCATCTGCTTTATTAAACTCTTGCTCTTTTTCCCACTAGCATCTTCTAACACTTTCCTCTCTGCTGTCCAGCTAAGAAGACAAGAGTGATAGAGCAGCTTTGCTGAGCGTGTGGCCCCTAGTCAGGGCCAAACCTTTATAGTATCTTATGTGTGGAATCCTTCTGCTATAAATTACAAAGCACAAAGTAGAAAATAGCTGCAATGCAGACAGAGGACCCATGAATTTCTGCACTCCATGTATAACTATGAATGTATGTGAATCATGTAATCCTGGGTTGGAAGGGATCTTTAAAGGTCATCTGCTCTAGCACCCTTGCAAGGTGAGCAGTAACACAGCCCCCTGCACAAGAGCAGAGACATCTCCAACCTGACCTTCAATGTTTCCAAAGACGGGGCACCTAACACCTCTCTGGGCAATGTGTTCCAGTATTTCACCGCACTTATTGTCAAACGTTTCTTCCTTATACCCAGTCTAAATTTCCTCTCTTGTAATTTAAAATATTACCCCTCATCCTGTACCAACAACTGGCTCTCCCAAAAGCTCTATTCCCATCTTTCTCGTAAATCCTCTTCAAGTACTGAAAGGTTACAATAAGGTGCCCCTTGAGCCTTCTTCTCCATAAGCTGAACAATCCAAATTCTTTCAGCCTGACATCATTGCAAAGGAGTTCCAGAATTACAGAATATTAGGGATTGGAAGAGACCTCGAAAGATCATCTAGTCCAATCCCCCTGCCACAGCTACATCACAGAGATCAAGTCACACAGGAACAGATCTAGGCGGGTTTTAAACATCTCTGCAGAAGGAGACACCACAACCAATCTGGGCAGCCCCTTCCAGTGCTTCATCACCCTTACCATGAAGAAGTTCCTTGTGATATTTATACAGAACCTTCTGTGTTCCAGCTTACACTCAGTGCCCCTTCTCCTATCATTGGATGACACCAAGGAAAGCCTGGCTCCATTGTCTTGACACCTATCTTTCACATATTTATGAACATTAATGATGTCACCCCTCAATCTCCTTTTTTCCAAGCTAAACAGACACAACTCCCTCAGCCTTGCCCCATAAGGGAGATGTTCCACTCACTTCATCATCTTTGAGGCTCTGCACTGGACCCTCTCCAGAAGCTCTACATCCCTCTTGAACTGAGGAGCCCAGAACTGGACACAACATTCCAGATGCAGTCTCACCAGGGCAGAGTTGAGAGGGAGAAGAACCTCTCTTGATCTGCTAACCACCCCCTTTCTGATTCAACCTAGGATGCTGTTGGCCCTCTTGGCCACAGGGGCATATTGCTGGCTCATGGTCAACTTGATCTCTACCAGGAAGGACCTCCACGTCCCTTTCTCCTACACTGCTCTCCAACCAGTCAGTCCCCAATCTATACTAGTACTTTGGGTTGTTCTTGCCCACATACAAGACTCTACATTTGTCCTTGTTACACTTCATTACATTTTACTTTGGGGAAAATTAGCATTTGACAGCTACCAGCAATATCCTTCTGTCAAAGTCTGCAGCTGCAAAAAACTGTATATCAAGATTTGGCAGAGTCCTGGGAGGATGTCCAGACCACCACCTGCAAATTTCTAGTAAAGACATTTATGCTTTTTCAGTCCAAGAAAATAATATTCACTGATGCAATTTTGTCCCATAGCTCTCTGGAACAGTTCCCTCCACTGAAGCCTCGTTTCTTGTGGTCTGCATTTCCAAACTTTTCTCCTGTCAGCCTGAGTGCTAAGCTCTAATACTGAATAAACAAGCACTGAAATTAGCTCAAGATCTCTATCCTAAGGAGACACACTATACTTCACAGTCAATAAAAAATATTTTTGAAATTCAAGGAAGTTTTTCATTGAATTATTTAGGTTTAGACAGAATGTACAAAACCAGACAGCACCATCCAACTAAATATGGTAGAAATTGAGGCATTTGCTGCTTTACTGAGGTCTGTGATTAAACATGACAAACACCTCTTTGCCTTTCCAAGTTTCTGCTACACTCCATGTTTCAAGTTCTGAGCCTGAAAAATGATAACGTATTTGCTTATGGAAACCTCAAAGCATTACTAACAAATTGCACCCTGCAGCTGCCAATGTTTTAACTATAGAATGTTTTCCCACTTTGAATTATATATAGGAATACAATGGATAATTTAATTACACCATGATTGAATGCAACTGACTGTCACAATTCATTCTCAGTGTCCAAACAAATAATATCAAAGCCCTATGACCCTGCAGTAAAAGTTCTCCATTAGCAAAAAGGGTTTCAGTTAGCCCATCATGAGACTGCAGTCTGGTGGAACAGCTGCCTGTTCAACCATTCTAGAGTGCAGGGACATGATTAATCCTAACTCTGTGAGTTTTTCCAGGAGTTCACAATGTGTAAACTGGAGACAAGCAAGATTCAAAAGAAAAATGGCTTCTTCAGGTAGGCAATAAACCCAGTGATTAGTCACTGATCTTCGTTGCCTTTTACCCATTTGCCAACTACTCTGAATGCAAAGTTGCATACATGATGATTCAGGCTGTTTCCTCCAAAACTAAATGATTTTTTGTTGAGACAGATAAACTATACTCTTAATTTATACCCCCAAAGCCTACCAAAGAAATCTATAAACCTCAGATACATGACTAAGCTTCCTTTATATCCACTGTGTAACAGAAACTTTTAGTTGCCTAAGTAAAGTCTGATGGATTATATATTTTAGAACAGGGGTTCTCAAACCCTAGCCCGCAGGCTGGATACAGCTCCCCAGAGTCTCCAATGTAGCCTGCTGGTATTTACAGAACCACACCATCCCCCCGGTTGAGGTTGTGGGGTGGAAACCGAGCAGCCGCAGATGATTTCCTGCTGACTGCATGGCCGGGTTGAGGAGAGGGGCGGTGGCATCAGCGAGGTGGGTGGCTTCTCTGTCTCTCCCTCACTCCCTCCAGCTCCCAGGCAAGACAAGCCAGGCAGCACAAACCAGCCAGCACCAGTGGGAAGCACACACACCATCATGTCAAAAAAAAAAAAAAAAAGAAAAATTGACTCTGAGTGTATTCAAAGAAAAGTGGATTTAGGATTATTTTTTCATGGAGTACAAAGAAAGAGCTGTTTGTCTGATATGCCAGAATTCAGTGTCCGTGTTCAATTTCTGTCGACACTACGAAACTCTACATATGATTCTTTGGTTGGACAAGTGAGAAAAGATAAAATATCAAGAATGAAACATGGATTGGCAACTCAGCAAAATACTTTTGTGAAGCAAAGCAGCTCAACATATCATTACTTCGAGCGAGCTATCAAGTTGCCAAGCTCATAGGGCACACCAGCAGAGCATTCACAGAGGGAGAATTTGTTAAAGAATGTATTCTTTCTGTGTCCAAAGAGATGTGTACAGAGAAGGCAAATTTATTTAGTACAGTGAGTCTTTCAGGACCTACAACTACATGAAAGATTGAAGAAATGGGGGAAAATTTGAATCTGCAGTTGCAAAACTCCTCAGAAAAAGCTTTGCTATTTCTCACTGGCTCTCAATGAAAGCAGTGATGTTCATGATTCTGCACAACTTCTAATTTTCATTCGTGGGACAAATGATTCTTTCAAAGTCACAGAGGAGCTTGCTGCACTGAAAAGCATGAAAGGAACAACTACAGGAGAGGATATCTATGAGAAAGTTTGCCAAACTATGAATGATTTGGAGCTGGACTGGGGTAAACTATTCAGTGTGACAACTGATGGTGCTCCCAGCATGGTGGGGTCCATGATAGGACTGGTTGCACACATTAACAAAGAGATGGACAAACNTTAGAGCTTGGTCTCCATGAACAGGACAGACAGCTTTTCCGGAACCCATTTTCTGTTGACATTGAAACTGTTGATCCGATTTACCAAATGGAATTGGCTGAACTACAGACTTGTGACTCGCTGAAAGATGCATTCAAATCAAGCAGCCTTACTCATTTCTATGCGTCTCTCTCCTCAGAGACATATCATGATCTCAGGAACCATGCACTCAAAATCGCAACCATCTTTGGCAGCACCTCTGTCTGTGAGCAGCCTTTATCCCCAATGAAACATCTGAAATCTCCAGTCAGATCCAGACTAACTGATGAACGCTTGCATCACTTGCTGTGACTAGCAGTGACAAATACGGAACCTAACAGTGACCATCTCATTAGCCAAAAGCAGGCCCATAGTCCACATTGAAATACTATTTGTTTTTGTTGGTTACAATTGTTCTTCATTTTAAATATTGCGTTCTTTTTCCTGTTTTTTGTGCACTACTACAAGTAAAATATGTGCAGTGTGCATAGGAATTCATTCATTTTTTTCCAAACTATAGCCCAGCCCCTGACAGCGTCTGAGGGACAGTGAACCGGCCCCTATTTAGAATGTTCTGAAAAGTCATCATTTGACTTCATGGCCCTATACTTACCAGTGTCTACAGACCTCAACAATTTTAATTGAGCTAGCCACTAGTCCACTAGTGCTTCTTAGACAAGAGCAGCAGATATGTGGTTAATGTGTTCCTGTATTATTGACCTAGATCTCCAACTTGGATTTTTCAATAGGTTGTAGAACTCCATGTAAGTTGGTTTTTTGATACGGTTTTTAGACAAATTTCACAATATTAGCTACAAACACTACCAAGTGTATAATACCAAGTCTAATTTTATTTAAAGAACAAGACAGTATTACTAATTTAACAAGGCATACATATTCATTATTATTTAGCATGTCACTAAAGGAAACACTAACCTTTCAGCTTTCCTTTTCACTGTGACAGTTCAACTGAAAAAAGGTTTGAAGCATTTTTTTTCTGTTTCTAAACTGAGCAGAGTACTGACGTAAAGTATTTGGTAACCCTTAACAATGAAACTGAGGGATTAAGTTCACAGTATAAAGGCAAACACAAGAATTAGTGTCAGCAGGGAAGATCTTTCTAAATTAACTTTCCTACTTGCTCCACTCAGAAGCCATTGAGTTCTGGCAGAGAGAAGAAACTTGGATTTAGGTTCTCTTAATTCTCTTTCATGAGAGCAGCTATACGATCAGCGGTAAATCATCTAATTACAGGCTACCAAACAGCCAGTCAAATCTTGCCCTTCCTGTGGCTTAGAAGCAGGTCATCTTGAGATCTTTATTCTTGTATCTCTACCTATAAGTCATTTTTCCCTATTGGTTTTTGCTTTGTTTGTTGGTATCCTCTTAACATGCCCTCCAAGAACCCAGACACAGACAAAAGTTTACATTTGGAGAGTTTCCATAAGGATTTATCATTCCTGTCCAAATGAGTGTAAAAGGAGGTACGCAAAAGACCTTACTTCACTCACAAAATCACTCACAAGACACCGCTGCCGAAACACCCTGTGCATCAGCATGTCAGTTTTAAATTCCTCCTTCATTCACTGTCTCGCAGAGTATTTTTGTGCTGTGACAGTGTGATCAACAGCTGCTCCAAATGAAGCTCCCTATCTGTTCAAATAAAGCAAAACAAATCAACAGTTCAAGCATTCTGCTTTACATGTGTTATATTCTGCAGCTGCTTACACCCCCTCTGCTGTAATAATACATATCCTTTCTATTGTATTCGCTGCATAATGAGCTTATAACAAACAAATTAAAAAGAAATTTGTATGCTTGGTAGAAATTCAAATATTTCGCTCACCTGAAGTAAAAAATAAACTCAGCCTAAGCTGTCATGAAATCGTGGAATTACTTTGGCTGTTCTAACAACCTATGTAGACATGTACAGATCCTCTGACGACATGAAACTGCAGTTTATCAAGTGTGATTTACAAGCAACATTGACTTAGCTGAGAGATAACACTGCTGTCTAATCATTAGCAGTCAGACAACAACCATGTGAACACATCAATTATGGGCCACTGCCAAAAGACCTTGAGATCCCAGAGATTAACAGCCAATCCTCTATTTTACAATCTCACACCAAAAAGAATATTAATAAGAGGAGGAGCAATGTGAATGCTCAAACAAGGCATTTTTTACCTTCACTCTGTCTTGAACTGGTCCATCAAAAACATTGGCATCAGCTACAAAACACTAAGTTGCCAGTTCCTCATACAACGTTTTTCATTAACATACAGAAGTTGTAAAAGGCTGCAAAAGCTGTATTTGGTGGATAAGGGTAACAACTTCTATGCATCCTTTCCTGAACGTATCAATCATTATTCAGATAACTAGAAATCAGTATCTGCACAGAAGCGTTTGATGACTTTACACTCCCTCGAATCCAGAGCTGATTACTACTACAAACAAATTGACGAGCTTTCAAAGCACCTATTCACCCTGTCTAACCAACAACTTAGCAAAACTAAAGTAGAACTACTACAAAGTTCTTTTCAGGTTAATTTTGGTCTTCAAATGTGTGGGGAAAGAAATCCCACAATTGTCCTTTTCTTATTGACTTCCATGCAGAATGTCTCCCTAGATGTTTACTCTGCCTGCATATACATTAATGGAAACAAGACAGGAATAGCCTTTCAAAAGGAGCAGTTACTCCTCTGTACAAATGTAAACATGCCTATTGAGGCAGACCTCAAACAACCTATTGCTGGCATTTTAATTGCTGCAATATTAACTGAACAGCCTTTAAGCTCAGTACAACCACTGTCCAGTAGTCAATCACCCTGTCTAGATTCCACTCAGGGGTCTAAAAATAGAATTGTCTTACAACATGGCTGCAAACAACCTGCATTCACTTCTACTAGTACTGTATTTAAGGCTATGCAATCTGCAACGGGTAATTTTGCTTCTGGGGGCTTTCCAGAGTGTTATATGTAATTTGACCCAAAACAGGTTATTCTTAACCAATTACGGTTTATTAAATAAGAACAAGCAAACAGCACTCAACGGTTCCTAGGGGTAGCGCTGGGTGCAAGGACGGGGGAGGTTAAACATCGTCCTTCTGCACTCCTGCACGCTGAAAATGGCTCAAGGCCCCTCTTTTACACCCCATGCATGGTCCATCACTGGTCAATTAGAAAAACAATGATGGCTCCTCATTGGGCTAGGTGTCCTCTTTGGAAAGAAGCCAGCACATCATTGGACAGTTCCTAATTAACTCGGGCATTTCACTGTTGTTAGGGTCCTTCCTGTTGTAGCATGGTCTCTTTAGGTGTCTTAGAAGATGCCTCGAGCGTGAGTGTCCTTTGGTCTCCTTAGGTGTCTGGGAAGACACCTTTCCAAAGTGGTGTAGCTAAGAGGACTTAATAATACAACAAAACTAAAAACAAAGTACATGAATCACCAAAATGCATATAACACAGAGCTACCTTTGCATATAGCTGGCACTGCCATAAATTAACCTCTGAGCAATGAGGGAGGAACAATCAGAAACCTTTTAGACTGTCTCTGCTGCATCAGAGCCAGTAATGAAAAAAGGACACCATTAGCCACAGCTCCAGAATAGACATCATCAGATAAGCCAAATTTTAAAGTTCCCTGTTTGCTGTGGTCTTTCAGACACTCACTTAGTTTCAAGTGTAATATTACAAACAGACATCCTACTGCAGGACCGCATATTGTTAGTCAGATTAACAGAGCTAATAGGGTCATAATCACACATCGAGGACAGCTGGGCAGGAATCACAATTTTAGAAGCTGGAAAGGACCTTTAAAGATCATCTAGTCCAAAGCCCCTGCTAAAGCAGGACTGACTTGAACACATTACACAGGACTGCATCTAGATGGGTTTTGAGTATCTCCGGAGAAAGAGACCCCATAACTTCTCTGGGCAGCCTGTTCCAGTGCTTTGTGACACACAAAGAAAAGAAGTTTTTCCTACAAATGTAAATTAAACTTCTTGTATTCTAGCTTGTGCCCACTGCCCCTCATCCTGTCACTGGGCGCTACAGAAAACAGTCTGGCTCCATTCTGCTCACACCAAGCCTTCAGGTATTTATAAGAGATTAAGATTTCATGCAGCAGAGTCATACTGTAGAACACTGTCCCTTGAGCAAACAGCTGGAGCAAAGAGATTTCAGTCCTGTATTTTTTTGTGCAAGTAACCATGGCAATGTTAGCTTCCAGAGCTTTGCTGCTTCAGGGGCACCTGTAACAGCAATTTTACCTAAGGGTACTAGAGTCTTGTGTCAATTCTTGTGCTTCTTCTGAACATATGGGTAACTCCTACCCTCTAAAAAAAAAAACCAAAAAAACCCCATAACTTATCTCTGACTTCTGGTGGCATTGATCTTGACATGCCAATTATTTTCTGGGGTCCATGGGAAAGCATGACAGTGAAAGCTCAGTTTGAAATCAGTTTCTGCAGAGATGCAACCGCAGGCTAAAGACACACTTTGCACTGAAGGGGACAAATGACTCTAATACAGCCATTCTGCCAGCACAGCCATGAAGATGGCATTACTGCTAGGATAGTCATGCAACATCTTAAACACACAATAACGTCTGACAGCTGAATACTGTGCTATATATGTAAGTTCTTCATTCACTTAACTTTACAGTCATTTCCTACAGCAAATGCAATGCCTGGAACACACCAGGTTCTTACCTATCTATCACTTGCAGCTTAACAACAGACATAATTCTAGAAATACTTCCTATCCTAGGGAACATAACCACTGTTTTAAAATAAAATACTCTCTCATATATCCAAAAGTACATGTTTCTCTTACATGTCCAAAAAGAACACCATGTTAAAAGATCCACTGTTGAATATCTCAAGGTTTGTTTTTTTTTTAATTTCAGTGGTTTTCTCTTTCTGTTATTCCATGAGGACTAGTGATTTTGTTATTCAAATACATTTATCAGGCAGTCGTCTCACATAGCATTAACTTCATAAGCTCATCAGAAAACAAGAAAGTGATCAAACCATCATGCAGCTGATAGTGAAAAAAAACAATCTAATTGAAAAGAAATTAAATTTATTAAGAGGCTATGTTTTTGTCCAGCTGGCTAGGACAGGAAATTTGTCTTCCAAATGTTCTTTAACATTGTTTTGAAATTTAACAAATATAAAAAGTTTGACTTAACACACCAAGTGACCCGAGTTAAGTTTGACAGAAATGGTCTCACAGTACCCAGCATACTAAAAAGAAACACTATTGATCCAATTTTAGGCTGTATTTGAAACCTTGAAAATTTTCTAAATTTCCAATTTAAAGACATCATTATTGGAAAACATTGAGCAGGTTGTGTACAAAAACCTTGGACTTTTGAGATGTCTCATATCAGACAATTAGAGTTCTCTGAAATCATAATGGAAAAAATTTCTTTGAAACCATAAACAACAACATAGTGGCTAGATAAAAGGATCGCATCAGAAAAGTGAATACTTAAACTGATTCTATTATTCTCAGATTAGCTCTTACTATGCCTCCTGACTCATAACCAATAAATGCAGGAGAAAATAGCTAGTGAAAATAAACACTTTCATAAAGTAGAGGGCAAGAATTTAGTTTTTTTGTGATGATGCTGTACAAATACTCCTTAGATTATACATGGCACAATTCTCAAGGAAGTGTCAAAATTACCTAAGTATGAGCTCTGTAAAACAGAAAACACTTTAGAACATAATTAATTGGATGACAACCCTGTATTAGCTCCTGATGATGCACAGCAGCAACATTTTTATTCCAAGCAACATCAGTTACTTTTAAAATTCATTATTAGAAAATTTTTCAGCAGTTAGCCTCTAAACATTTATTTGCTTTAAAACAGTGTTAATGACTTGATCACATAATTTTGTAGTTCCATAATGTACTGTGTTGTAAAAATTAAACTAGTGTTTGTTACACCTCTGCTACCATTCCTTTCCTCCGTATTGGACTGACTCTTACATGTGTTAAAGCAAATACTGTACTGCAATGAAACAGAAAAAGAGGGTTGGTTGATATCAGTTCTCAATACATTACACAAATACATTACTTTTGTTCAAAGCCTAACTGTAAACAAAATATTTCAAAACAATACACTCAAGACACTGAAATTAATTACATACTATTTTTCAATTTTGACAAAACTAGTCAATCTGAAAATGCAGAAAATTGTGTCAGTGCTAAACACTATAAGGGAACACTAACAGATTAAACTGCCTTGCTTGTATTATTACCAGCATTTTAGGTAACTAAAAAGGAACTGTGTTAAATTTTGTCACTGCTTTTGTCTGCATCAGGAATTTCATTCATTTTGGACTTTAAAACACACCTAGTCAGTTTTCCTCTTTGAAATACAAAAGGTAAAACACATATCAGTTTTTATTTTGGCAAAATTATATGGTTTTTTCCAAGTCTCTTTGATGTCAGCAGTGTTTATGTGTCAGGCCCTAATACTGTACTGTTAAAATTTCATTGAGAACAAAGCTTCCTTTATTCACAGGAGAATCAATATGACTAATCATCAAGCAGAAAAGACTGGATCAAAGATATCTGAAGATGCATTTGCTTGTCTGTTGAAGACAGAAAGACAAAAAGGCACAGATACACACTCAAAATTTTGGAAAGCACATACACAGACATCCAAGATGCAGAAACAAAGCTGGTAAATCTTTTAATATAAGCAAAGAGCTTCATACACATTCTTACAATGCAACCTAGCTTTCCTCAGAGGAAAATTGGTTAAATGTGTCAGGTAAACACAAGCTCTGATCTCAACAGGCACTGACACAGAAAATTCTTCACCATTACACAGCAAAGAATAAGCATTTAAGCTATGCTAGACTGGATTTTCTTGAACACGTACCAAAGACTAACTACTTGCTATCAATGCTGTTTGTAATTAAAAGGAAAACACCATACATTTTATTTAAACTGAGTATTTGTTTACTGCTCTGTAAAAACAAATAAGTATCTGTTATTCTGCCCCCAAACAGATGAATATTTTTACACATTCCCAGATCTTGTTAATGATTCTGATGATAACGTAGGAATGGATACAGTCAGTGATTACAGCACAGGACAGCTATTTTCCATTATATAATGCAAACAATTTGCTCTGTGGTTTTAAAACCTGGGGATGATGAGAATTAGTCTGGAATTAGGCTTTAAAAGCTATCTTTGATTGAACTACTCAGACTGTATATACGTACCATTTCAATAACTCTATGATCTTGCCATCTCAATTTCACTGACTGGAAAATGGGGATACTTTTTTCCCGCTTCCCTCTTTCTGAGTATTGTGAAGCTTATGGCCAGATTGTACATTGTATTTAATTAGAAATTAAAACCCAGAACTGACTCTAGATTTTCTAGATAGCTCAAAAATCAAATCAAGAAGCCGTATGTTCAAAAGAACAAAGCACACGGGTGCATGAACTTCCCTCAGATGCTTGCAATGGTGAAAGTAGGTGCTGGACTGTTCAACAATCTTACCACAGCTGTTGGTGTAACAATGTAAAAAGCTGCCTTTCAGAAATGAATTCATAATGCTTCCAAGTGCTTTGAGAGCCTTGAAAGAAGAATAAAATATTCACCTCTGAAAACCTTAGGCTTAATTCCTCTTTTCTTCAGGTAAAAGGAATTTGGTCTTCCATCTATTTAGGGGCAATTAAGAGGCTGTTGCTTTTTCCTTAGTGTCACACAGTCAGTTGCGGGGTTTTTTGGCATGCATTTCTGGTAAATAAAATAAAGAAATAAGCCTAAAACTGGAGTACATTAGAGTACCAGGGGACAACTAACCAATTAAGCTATGTTTCCCTCTTCCACACAGAAGCCTTCTGCTTAGCCCAATATATCACAGGAATACAACAAAAGAGGAAGTATTGGCTTTTCCTGGTACACTTAATATTTGCATGAAAAGGAGCAGTCAAACGAAAATTAAGCATTTAAACAGCTTTAAAAGAGCATTGGTTCATAATACTGTACTTCAATAAAACCTCCATTGTTATTGAAAGCTTAGCACATGACACTGCCATCACATAAGAAATGCTATCTGAAAAAAAGAGGCTTGTACTTAATGCAGCGCTAATGACCATCTAAAAGAGCCATTTTGCATGGTCATATTCTCTTTGAGATCCACAGCTGCAGCTTCACAAGAGCAGCCATACATCATAATCCATAGTGATTTTAGGCTATCTTTGTGCTTTGGAGAGCAATATGGGCAGTACTGAACAGCTAATCTCCAACATTACAATCAAAACCAAGTTTATTCAGCAGTGAAGACTGTGAAGTACTGGTTTTCAAATTTCAGTACCGACGACATCTTTGATAGTAATATCAACTCCAACTTTATTTCAATTAGAGAGAAAATTTACTGTAACTATAGCAAGGAGTAGTACACTGGCCATTCTTTTAAAAGGTCAGTGGCTGTATTAGAAATGGGGAAATGTCTTCTAATTAATGTGAAGAACTATTCTTACTGAACAACATGGTGGTCGTAGAAACACTTTAAAAGGCATACAGTGACTTTCCAGAAACATAGCTTGGGAACAAATATTTTTTTCACTATGCTTTAAAACTGTTTAGTAGTCAATGTTAATATTCACTAAATTAGTCACAGATTTTGAAGGCATGTCATTAAGATGCAGGTTTACAGCCACATCCATCACACTGAAGTATTTTCTAGAGTCACGCAAACCTCTTCGAGCTCAGATATACAGAGGCAACTATGAGGCTCTGCACAGAGTTTGTGTGGATTACTAACACAATTTCTGAGATCTTTAATCAGCTTAGATAAAACACTATGGAAACTCTTTTGTCATTTCTGTGCTCATTTGCCTCATACAGTCTACAACTGCCTAAAGCACATTTCATAGGATGGCTAATTTTCATGCCATAATGCAAATGCTTGGTCATTCACCCATCTGAATGACTCCTCACTGCCCTGTAAATGGTATCAGTCATCATCATGACAACTTCAATGGTATCTGTAGGTGCAAATTTGGAAGATGAAACTCCAGAAGACAGAAATGGGGCTGCTGCCAGTTTAAACACTCAGGAGTTCAACCAAAGGTTAATTGTTAATTAATAACCAGAAAAGATGCTGTTTTACTTTCAATATTAAATACTCTAACAGACACCATACATTTTTTGTGCTTCTTAGGTTTCTTTTGCTGAGATGAAAGCAGCTTGAAAGTTACTACTTGGGTCTAGTCCCGTTCAGCGTCTTCACTTATGACTGATGATGGGATGGAGTCCATCATGAGCAAATTTGCAGATGACACCAAGCTCGAAGCTCGTGTTAGTCTGTTGGAAGGTAGGAGGGCCCTGCAGAGGGATCTGGACAGACTGGAGATGGGCAGACTCCAATAGGATGAGTTTTAACAAGTCTAAGTGTTGGGTTCTGCATTTCGGTTATAACAATCCCAAGCAGAACAATAGGCTGGGAATGGAGTTCTTGGAGAGTTCTCAGGTGGAGAGAGAAACTTGGGGGTGTTAGTGGACAGCAAACTTAACATGAGTCAGCAGTGTGCCCAGGTGGCCAAACGGGCCAATGGCATCCTGGCCTGCTTCAAGAATGGTGTGGCCAGCAGGTCAAAGGAGGTGATCCTTCCCCTGTATTCGGCACTGGTTAGACCGCACCTGGAGTGTTGTGTTCAGTTCTGGGCCCCTCAGTTTAAGAAAGATGTTGAGGTGCTGGAACAAGGCCAGAGAAGGACAACTCGAATGGTAAAGGGGCTGGAAGATCAGCCCTACAAGGAGAGGCTGAGGGAGCTGGGTTTGTTCAACCTGGAAAAAAGGAGGCTCAGGGGTGATCTTATTGCTGTCTGTATCTATCTGAGGTGTGGTTGTAGTCAGACAGGGGTTGGTCTTTTCTCCTTGGCCACTGGAGACAGGACAAGGGGTCATAGTCTTAAGCTCCATCAGGGAAGCTTTAGACTTGACATTAGGAAAAAAATTTTCACTGCAAGAGTGATCTGGTTTTGGAATGGGCTGCCCAGAGAGGTGGTTGAGTCACCGTCCCTGGAGGTGTTCAAGGTTAGGCTGGATGAGGTGCTGAGTGGCATGATCTAGATGTTAGATGTTAGGATTACTGGGTTTATTTGGATTTAGGTTGGACTGGATGATCTTTAAGGTCTTTTCCAACCTTATTATTACTGTGATACTGTGATACTACAAGCATAAGCATCTGTACGATAATGCTGGTGTACTGAAGAAAAACTAGTCTTCTGGTAACAAGTTACTGCCATAGATTCCTCTGCACTGTGAAACACATCTACCAAGAACCAGTTCATACAAAATGTACATTATTTTCTATGTTTCCATGTTACCAAAAAGCTATTAAACACACTTGCAACATTTGCTAGAGTTCCCAAAGGGCAATGATTCATGAGAAATCTGAGGTCACAAGGACAACACAGAGACACAGTCATGAGACTGTCCTTCCCTTGCCAAGGCCTCTACAGTCTTTTCCTTCCTGTTCCATGTTTAGTGGGTATGGTGACACTGGGTTTATGGTTGGACTTTATGATCCTATTATTCCTTTTCTAGAGATTATTTTTTATTTCCTCATCACTAGATAGGCTACAAAAAGCTGGCTAACATGCACTAAATACATAACAATGGACTAAAGACAGATCTCCAGAAGACTGATTAGCACTCAAGAGTGCCATAAAGACAAGGCCGTTCCTGTTTTATG
>VXBP01004026.1:15923-30293 GCA_013400115.1 Rhinopomastus cyanomelas | reverse complement strand
ATTATTCAGTATACCAAAAAAAAAAAAAAAGAATCACACAGTGGCTCAAGTCATTACAAGAACAATTGGCCATGTTTTGTAGCCTAGACACATCTGAAGTAGGGCTTACACAAACATAAATCAATGAACTACTTTAGTTGAGAAAGGACTATGCAGCCTTGCACACATTGCAAAAAATCAAAGCATAAGCTCTTCAGAGGAAAAAAAATTACCCAGGTTTTCTAATTTTTTTAAAGCTAAAAGCAACATAGATTCCTGCAGACAGATAAATCAGAGGCAGGAGGCTGATCACAAAAGGTTGGAGAGGAATTTGAAAATTATAAATTAAGTGTAGAAGCTAGTAATATACCAACATTGTAAAGGCAACAGCTGCTGGCTTTCTTTTGTGTTTAGCATCTGGCGAAACACCGCAGAAAAGACTGGTAAAGAATCTGAACATTGGATGTAAATGTAGAGTATTAGCCAAACACAGTTTCTAGATTTATAAAAAAGTAGCAGGTCTGTGTGTACGTGTGTACATGTACACACATATCCATACACATCTCCCCCACAGGTACAAGTATATATTGATATACAAACACATATTTATGTCTTCAATCTTGTCCTTAAACAGCAACTAGCAACTATTATTACATGACAAGTAATACCTGTAATTATACATAATAGTAACTACATATACATACTATGTAATAGTAATTGCATGACTGTAATCTAAAGTTACATAGTAATGCAAGGTATGGAACAACCACCTTAATTGTTCTCAAAAGCAGCAGTATTTTTCCTTCAGATTCCAGAACTCCAGTGCAATTCAAGAGAAACTGTCTGATGTTAAACCAGGGACAAAAAAAAAAAAACCCAAACAAAACTGTTCGATACATCCAGAAATACTCCTGAAATACTACATTCTTATCGTCACTGCAAGCTATGTAAACAACTTTCTGGACTTTTTCTACATCGGATTTGAAACTCCTATCAGCAAAGTAAAGCTCAACAAAGTAATGAGGTCCCCTCCTAATTGTATTTGCTTCTTTTACTTCTGGTCACAGAAATACAGATCTAGTTTCATTTTCTTCCTTCAAGAAGAAGAACTGGCAAGAACATGAAATCTTGAAACATTCAACTATTGTTGTTACTCCACTGCTATAATGAAGCTCAGCATAGATTTGACAGTACTATCCATGTAGTGTGGCAAACCACATGAAGAATGAAAACCCAAAGACCAAATCCTTCCAATTAAAATATTAATGTAAGTCATCCATAGAAATCACTCAAGGAAGTGACTGGAAATCAAAAATAATTTTATCTGGCCCTACACACTGTAAGAAAGAAGATTACAAATAGCTTTTCACTGGTTTCAATGACTAAGCAAAGCAGCAAAAACTTAAAAACTATCCTTATGTAACAGGTGACTATGGTACCATTCCTGTGACAGGTATTCCTATCACAGCTCAGCACAGCAACACTAAAATTCATCAATAAAAGTGGCACTTGAGTAGCGCAAATGTATGTCTGGAGGCAGTTAATGAAACTTCTGAATTCACTGAACGGTTAATGCAGATTACTAAATTTAGGCAAAAATCCATTTACACACACAGTTAAAGAGGCCAGGCATGCCTGCACATTTCAACAGCCCACACGTGACACTTCACTTTTCAATCAGAACCAAGAAAATGTGCTCTAGGAGTTAAAGTATGACCAATGAAGCTTAGCCTTCTGGTGCTAACTGAAGCATCAGAAAAGAGTTCCAGAGAACGACCTACAAACATGTATTTTTTATATTTAACTGCCACATGAGAAAACACAGGATTGAGCTGACTGGTACAAAGTTCATAGGCAACCAAAAACAAAGCTATTATTTCAAACTGTTATGGGAAAGCAATAAAACTGCTACCAGGTCTCCTTCATGTTACTCTTCAATAAAAGTAAGCCATCAGGGAATTAAAGAGGAAAACACATCACAATGTCTAAAGTTCCTTTACAAAATAGTACACTTTTGTGGCATAATGCCATCTGTTTGGGTAACACGGTAAGACAATTAAACAACTAGACCACCAATATTCTGAAAACATCAAATAGCCACACTGAATAGATTTTAGTTTGCTCCTTTGACTGCAAACCCTGCATTCACATGCCACTTTGGCATATGTGTCAAACGTTCTCATGAGGATATTCTTCTTACATTACTCTTTGGTGGAGATTCTTAGGAGACAGAAACACTTCAGGCCAGTTGGGCTTGTGCCAAGGAATAAGACTAAGGCTAGGAAGACGCAAGTAGTGTGAGAAGACAGGAGAAGATAAGGGAAGCAAATGTTTTGTATATATTTTTTTCTTTGGATTGTTACGTCAAGCAGTAGAGGAAGTTTTCTCATAGAGGACATACAATTGCACATAATGTGTCTTTATTTCAGAGTTACTGAAAATAAGCTTCACGTTTATTTCCAAAAGGCTTTGATACAAAATAGCCTCAGTGAACGTGAACATATAGATGATAGAAAGGCTGATTCCTTCAATGTTAAGTATTAGCAGTATTTGCCAAATTCAAGGAAAAGCACATATATTACAAATTAATGTCACTAAAATGCAACTTTTTTAATTGCATTACTGGCTTAAGATTTCAGAACATTCAAGTAACACTCTATGTACCCTAAAGCTAGAAAACATATACAGTTATCACATGCAACTTAGCCTGTGAATTCACTGAAGTTGTTTAATCAAATTGTTTGATATGTAAGCACAACATATTATGTATGTGTACACGTACGCACAAACAGGCATCAAACTACCTATTCCCAGCCCCTCGAATTTTCTATCCACTTTTTAAAAAAAGGAGGAAAAAAATTACAAAGACCTTGCTTGTCTGTTCAGTCACTCTGAAAGTTTTACAGCCTTTCATTCCAATGTAAAGGCATTGTTCCAATTGCCAAGACCATTTAGTTAGAATAAAAGAGAAAATGCAATAGAGAGTGCTTACTGAAATTGTGGCTACAGCACAATCTAAGTCATAGTCTCATATTTGCCCAAGTGACCACTGAAGTAAATTGTGGTTTTTATTCAAGAATGTCACACTCCTTTTTTAAAGCCTTGTGATTTATAATCTTGTTTTACATTCTGCTATGGAAACTGCTAATCATTTTTATTATTTAATTTCAAAGATTTTTAAGCACTTAAAAAATTATAGATGGTATTATATTCACTTTGGCGAAACGCTGCACCACAAAAGAGCTCCACTGGGCAGAAATACTAGTGTAAAAACGGATAAGGAAATGAAGTTCATAAAATTGAAGGAGAATAAAAAAGAAGAAATGTAAATGAACCTTTCTATATTTTAAAAACCTGGTTAGTTTTTAAAATTATGTCATCAGAAACATGGAATACACTGTTTTGCTATTTTTCACCCAATAGAGACTGTTACGTACAGACCAAAATTTAAAAGAGGCTAATGTATTTTCTGTGATTATTAAGAAATAAAAATGACACATAATCCCATCAAAACAAACACTAGTTTGCAGCAAAACTACCACCAGCTCTTCATCCGCAGTCCGCACATCAGCAGATCCACCAGTGTGTGTCCCTATGGACTTACAGAAGGGTGTATTTTTGTTGTAAGAAATAAAAAGTCAGACAATCTCTCCAGCCTTTCAAGAAATGCATCGACGTATCATCACATATGTTAGAACATTACATAAGTACAATGTAAAGTTAGCACTCTTCTGAGTATGTTATTTAAAGAGTAAGATTATTCTTAGATCATCTACACTGAGTAGCTCAGAAGAAAGCACTCTTAAAACTTGGTTATATTCATTAGTCTCAACTCTAACAAATCTGGAACATGCAGCTGACATTCCATTCAAAAAGTACTATAACTGAGTTACACACAACATGTGGCAACAACATAAAGTAACTGAGGAAGTAATACAACTTTTTTTCAAGGACAGGTGATAGAAATCCAAAATTTATGTCCTTATTCAAAATAGAAGGTGCTGTTTCTGATAACAGGAATGTTATATTTCTGAGACCATATTCCTGATGATGCTTGTAAAATATGCTCAATACCACATGTATAAGTAACACTATATAAGGCATGAAGAAAAACAAGATTTCTTTTACTCTTTTAGTCTACTTTTATAAATGCAAATCACATGGATAATACACAGCAAATAAAGGGGAACCTGCACTCAACATGCAAAGAATGGGTCCAATAAACCAAAAGCAGGTCACAGAATCTCTGACAAACGAGCTTACAGATTATACTTTCTAAAAACTAAATCGTCCATTCCTTATAAACAAACAAACAAAAAAAAAAAGCCCACAAGTTTTAGCTTGCAAGAAAACCCGCACATTTCAGATTTATGACTTATGTTGTTGTCGATAAAACAGTATTTCAATTATGAAGGTTCTGGTAGTAGAAGCTGGAATGTATTATGTGTTAATGATCATAACCAGGGGTCCAAGCTTTACTCCTTTGTCAAAGCCTACAGCAGATCCTCCCCGCAGCTTCACCATTAACATGTCTGTTTCCTGTCAGAAAACTCAGAGATAATGTCATTTATCTCAGGGCAGCACAAGACCACGCACTAGCTTTAGTAAAAGACCTCAAACTAAGGCCGGATGGTGTTTTATCCTGTGCTGCTGAACTGCAGCCAAGAATATTACTGCTTAACAAGTCAGAACTTAAGTTATCTTTAAAAGCAAAATTTTTCTCCCATCAACAATTTTACAACACCTCTAAAGAGCAAAAAATGTCTCTGCATGGAAAATTTCACTCAATGATTTTATCATATGCAATGTGACTGATGACAGCTGGCTTAAGTTACCTTTTTTCTCTTTCCTTTTGCCTCACAGGGAAAAATCTAAGAAAAATTCAGTTTCTACCTAAATATTAAGACCCTTAAAGAACTAGCCTTACTGTGTTTGCCTACAGAAGGTGATTCACTATTGTAAGTTCTTCAGTGATCAAGCTTCTGGAAATCTCCTTAACTGAACATAGAAGAGGAGAACTGTACATACAAACATGTGTTCACACAGACACTTCCTGTGTCATGACAGTTCAAAAAGATTCTATGAAGTGCAAGGTAAACTATTAAAAATAATTATAATAATAGTAAAACAAAGACTAAAAAAAATTGCACAAATCTCAGTTATTCTGTTCCTGGTTTTATGCTGGAAACTAGAACAGATGGTACTTCCCTGTTATTTGAATCTGCTTATTGAACACCTCTACAGTTATAGAAGATTTTTGCTTAGCATTTTTAACATATATTTCATCTATTGGACCATAAAATGCTACTTTGGAAAAACAAGTCTTCATATAGCTAAAATTAAAACAGTCTTGCAGGAGAGCCCTTTAACATGAAGAACATGGTTAACCTCATGACATCTGGACATTCAATCCTTTCCTTTTTCCTGAGTATTTATTAAGTTATTAAAATTGTAAAATTACTGATGCTTAAAACGAAATATTTTTCTAGTAGTTCAGAGCAAGGTAATCAGTTTTTCTACTTTATTTTATAAATGTTCTAGACCATATTCTATTGCACTACTCTGACTCTGGCTTTTCACAAGAATTCAATAGCAACTCTGGCCATACATTTTGGCAGAGGTCAGCAGGTTCACACGGAAAGCTTTCATGGCCAAAGGGCAACACCTCTTCACCCATCTCAAAAAGCACCATCACACTACTAGACAGCACCACAGAACTTTAAGAACCTTGAGCTATGCTTATTGTTAGAACCCATAGTTATCAATGTTTTTAACAGCTAAATCCCTTATGTAGCTTTCAAAACAGTTTGCTGTCAAACAACAATAGACTTTGTTCTTTAATTACAGCAAGCGACCTCCCTGCCATTTGATTTCAAAGTGAATGAACTACACACAAGGCTGGCAAAAAAAACCACATAAAAAGAATAGCTCTGTAAGATCATTAATCAGAGCATGTACTTAAACGATTTACATCAGTACGTTACACGCACACAGAAATTCATGTAAAGCACCAACTCTTAAAAAGAAAAAAATAAACACCAACCACCATATTAGTTTGCTGAAGACAATTTTCAGATGTGAAGTGCTGTCTTAATGAGAAGCAATGAGCTAATACAAGAGAAAAGTTTTTATCTAGGAGCATGACTAGCCTGAATAATTTTAAAGCTGCAACTAGACATATATGATCATGTCTCTGTATATTCTGTATTATTTTCATCTAAACACACTGATTTTCACACATCACGTAAAATATTCCCCTAACTCAGAGTAAATTATTATGGGTTTTTACATCTGCAAGACACACAAATGATCATAGATACTCTGAACAATTTTCAATATAGTAACTTAAAGGCTTTTTTTAAACTTGACTAAAATAGATCAAGAGTTTTTGCTGATAGTTTGGGCTAAAAATAATGTGGGTAAGAAATAGAAAATGGATACATATTTTAGCACCAAGAATCTTATGAGTGGTTAGCCTACCTGTCAAAGCTACTTACTCAGACATGTCACTGGTGCCTTACCCACAAAATGGGCTGCACAAATATAGCTCAAACATTTTAGAATTACCACATACTTTGACTTTATCCACATATTATGGGAGTGGCAACTTTTATAACACACTTACGGTTTCTGCATAAAAGAGTGAGCAGAGCACAGTCAATGATTTAATTAAGCTTCAGAAGATCCAATTTACCATGTTTTACATTATTTTCTCCAGCAAAGAAGCTGAATAAATAGATCAAAAATAGATAGTGAAGCAAGCTATGAAAACTAAACAATGACTACAACTCCTGGGAATCTCCTCCAAGCTTTTCACAAACAGTAAGCAAATCCAATATTAAATACCACACCACATATCAAACTCGGTAGATTTTGAATCAGTAGGCATGAACTCTATTTGTATCTGAGATGGAACATCCAAATTTATGAGACATGTCTTTCACAAGGTTAAGGTAACTGGAAATTGATTTTAACATGCAGGCTTGAAAATTACATATTTATCTACAGGCATAAAGTACTTTACAAAAGTTAAGCATGTATCCTGTAGTATAAAAACAGTAGAAATGCCTTTAAGGAAAGGACCCTTGAAATAATATCTCTAATATTAAACATTTCAGAAAAAAAGAAGCCAGAACAACAAACAGAAAACAGTATCACAGTCTGCATTTAAGGTTGAAACCCAAGTCAGCCAACAAGCTTTATTATTATTGTATGTCTAGAAGCGAATATTCTTTAAGAAGAGAAGCATTAAGGGCATGTTACTGATGACAGCAAGCAAGCACACTATTGTGCCAGACAATGGCCAACACTGCACAGCTCAAATGCACTAAGCCTGTGTTGAAGTCCATGTGTGCCAACAGCACTAGCGGCTGCTGGAAACCCGAGCTCCAAACCTCCTGGAGCACCAACCACAGCATAACGTGCTGCACTGCCTCTAAACCACTCCATATATGTTCGCTCTAAGTTTGCATGCCATCCAATTTACACTGCACGTGAAATTACTCGCACGTATGTGGATTCTTCATGCAAGAATCCTGTGTGACTAGAATTGAAAAGAACACAAAAATGAGAGAAACTACACTACCCTCTAATCTCTGTTGCCATGACATCAGCCTTTGAGATACTGAAATGTACAGATTGCCAGCTAAACAAAATTGTTGAATGTGAACATTTGGCTGAAAGATTAAAAGGCTAAGGGGGTTGCAAAAGGGCAGTACCTCCCACATTCCAAGCAGCCACTGAATCCAATCAAATGGCTCTGACTCTTTAACCACAGCCATTGTGAAGACCGGATTAGGGCAATTTATCTAGATAGTTAAAACAGATTAGAGAACTGCAATTTGAAGACTGTTGGCAGCAGAAGTAAATGCCTACTGTAGTAAGTTAATAAAAAAAGAAGATATTTCAGCACACCTTTCTGACACAAACAGAACTTTCATAAATCAAAGAGCAACATCTATACACAAATTACAGCTAACTGGTTTTCTCATCTACACTTACAAAAGTCACAAGACTCCTTCAAATTCACTCATCGATATGCAATCTCAGAAATAGTAATATGCATACAATACAAAATTTAATTTGTTCGTTGTGTTGAACAGAAGCCTTTAAAATTATCTCCCAGTTACAAAAAATAATTAATGCCACACACACTCAAATCTCATCCGCCACTTGACTTAAATAGTACCAAAACTTCAACATGACCGCAATACAAAAAAAGCCAGTAACAGGTCATAAAAGACACTTTTTCCCTGAGACCTTCAAGCCTCCCAGACACCTGCAGACCATACAGTTAACACAAGCTGGAAAGTTTCCCCATCACTGAACATTAACTCAGGGAAGGTATAAAAGCAAGTAATTTAAGACAAACAGTGGACAATAAAGTCACAATCTAACAACCTGAGATTCTTCACGGCGGCGGGAGGACGGGTGGGGGAGTGTGTTGGTTTGCTTTATTTTTCAAGGCAGACCATGTTATATTTGTTGAAGAACCTGTAGAGAATTCATTGGACACTTAATCCTGAGCCAGTGCTGGCCCCAAATCCATAAGAAAATATCTTCTGCTCCTTGGATGGAACAACACCTGCTAACATCAGAATCTCCTCGAACCAGTGGAAAACAGAAAAAAAGCTCTCCACCCTTCCGAGTAACAGTGTAATGGCCATCTTTTCTGACAGAAGGCATCCTTTGCAATGTAACTGCAAGGAAATCCAGAAAACGCACCCCTATCTGATTTATGTCATACATTTCAACCACTCGATAAACGCATAGCTCACATCCAAAGGCCAGTGGGGCTCCGCTAGGAAAGATTCCCCACACAGGAGGCAAACTGCTCCCTTCTAGTCCGACAGTCCTTTTGCACACACGCACAATGTTCATTCACCTCCCCACAGCCTCCTTCCAGGAGCCAAGGCACTGCCTGTCTGCTAGCTCCTTTCACACGGCTCCTGGGTGCTTCCTGCTGCGGGGCCATGGATCCCTGCTCTGTGCCGGTTTCTCCTGCCCACCCATCTCCCCCAGCAGAATCTCAGCTCCAGGCAGCGGCTCAGAGAAGGGAGAGGGATTGCTTTTCGACAACGGCCGTGAATACCCACTGGTGTGGTTTAACTGTCAGCACACATAAAATCTGCTGCTCCCGGAGACTGAGCTACACTCCAGCCTTCAAACACTCAGACCTCCAGCCTGCAAACAGGGGCTGCGATATTGCAGCTTCCTGCAAAACCTGAGGACAGCTCAGTCAGGGTCACCTCGGGGTTTCCTCTTCTGTATGACTATGATCAAAAGGAACAGACAACACAAATGTTCGCCAGGTCTCAGGACAAGGAGAGGAAACGATAAGGAAGAGCAGCACACCCAAAACATGATGTCTTCTATCTAGAAAAGAGGTCTTGGGGTTGTGAGTTTGGTTTTTTTTCCTTTTGAGAAAGAGAAAGAACAAATATATGTCACAAATACACAGCAGAGAAGAGGACACAAGAGCCATACACACAGTTGTGGGACATTTGTTATAGAAACAAACACAGAAGAGCTGGAGAGGATCTTTGTCCTACCTTTTCTGTTTTCAATTTCTTGATTCTCCTGTGGCTCTCCTCCTCCTCCTCTTCCTTCTTTACTAAAATAGAGTTCCCCATTAACCCTGAATCCGGGGTACTTTTGGTCACCTCTCCTATAGCAGAGGAGTGGAAAGGGCTGCTGCTTCCACCCCCACCTCCTTTGGCCCCGAAGCCATAAAGGTGCCCAGGGGGAGCTTGGCTACTGCCAGCCCCACTGCTGTTGAGGTGGCCCTGCTGCAGGTCATGCTGCTTGTCCTTCCTGGATTTTCCCACATCCTTATCTCGCTTGGAGCCTCTGCTGCCTGGGGCTTTAACTGTTTTCTCCTCTTTGTTTTTCCCACAAGAGGCAATGGTGGTAGTGTTGCTGGTGTTGTTATTATTGCCGTTTGGGTTACTACTCGGGCTTTGACCCAGTGTTGAATTCATTCCAGTTGCCTCTCCAGGGCGCCCTTGGACTTCCTGCCTCTTGCCAGCACTGCTGATCTCAGGAATCCCATACAAGGTAGCAGAAGGCAGAGATTTATTAGCATCCTTAGAAGTTTTACTCCTTTTCACTTTTGATTTGCTAGTCTCTTTGTGAGAGGAATTCCCCTGCGGAGTAGAGGGCTGAACAGAAGCAAATTTTAGGCCGTCAGCTAAGGCTGAGGTAGTATTAGTCCCACTGGAAGCCAGACCCCCACAATCCTTGGAGCTGGTGTTGTTGCTGCTGCTGGTGGTATTAGTAGAATTACTCATCTCAAATTTCTGTCTGTCCTTCTCCAAATCAGCATCCAAATCAATTATTAAATTCCCAACTCCGATTTCCCAATCATCTCCACTGTCATATGTATCCACCGCATTTGGATCCACACCTTTGCCTGCAGTGGAAGTGTTCAATGACATCCTGAAGATAAGCTCTCTAGAGTACAAAGCCAATGAACTTTCCTATGGAAATGTGGGGACATTCGGTTATCTCCGTTGGGGTCTCTTAAATTCAACTCTTCTTGTCTTCATCCCCTAGGGTGCGTCTAAGTTCACAACCTGCAGCACACATCCAACTTACCCTGTAAGAAAAAAAGTCAAATATTGCTTATCTATGTATTACCAGATTATAATGCAACTAAACAACATGGGGGCAAGGTAGAGGGAGCAAAATTATTCACCACTGACACCTTTTTTTCTTACGTTTGCTAAATGAGAGCAATGGATGATGCTGTTATAGTGAGCATCTTTAATCTAGTTGTATTACAACATCTGCACTCTAACATTCAGGTCCACAAAAACAGTATTTAAACCCACAATTTAATGCAGGAAATACAGTCTTAAAAGTGGTGCCTAGCTGTTGCAGCACATGTTGTAATCTAACCCCGTGGTCTACCACCTAGGCACAGAAGGGAGAAGAGGAAGGACACAGTCACTCTTCACAGCATACCACGGATTTTGTGGTTTTAAACCAGATCCTTTAAGTTTTGTGACTCTCTTAGTATGTTTTACTCCCATTTCACTTAAGCTCATGGGTGGGGGGAGAGGGAGCACTAAGGGACATGGAAAACCTCATTTTCCTTGCCACAATACGCCATCTGTAAAAACCCAGTAACCTATAAACACAAATGTTTACTGGAAAATACTAAACTCCATAGGTTAAAAGAAATGAAAGAAAAGGTCTTTTTTTTCCTAAAAAAATAATCTCAATATAACAGTTCTAAAAGCAGTTCTAATGTACTCCTAGGTCACACGATTGGTCTGTTAAATATAGTATTACTGACTGTACAGGAAACTGATTAAGACATACACTTTAAGTGATCAGCACAAAGGTGGCCTCAGTGACCACAAATGAGTGTGTGTTTGACAAAGCCTAGTTAAAACGATTTTTAAAGGGATCTCTTCCTTTTACAGTTGTCTGTTGAAATATTTAATCATATATATGTATAATGCTTACCTTTAATCCTTTCATTTTTTTTAATTAAACCAGCAAATCAAAATGCTGTTCCCACTCGTCTCAGCAACAGCTCTGTGCCTGATTTTACTTAAAGAGCAAGTGATCATGAAGTAGAAAGCAAGTTATCATCTCAGCCAGTACAAATCGGTCAGTAACAGATCTCCCCCTACTTTGGAACACGGATTAGAAGTCCTGTTTTTTTGTTTGTTTGTTTGTTTAGGGCTTTTTCCTCCTTGCATAAAGAAAAAAAAATATTGCTGAGCCTCACAATTTTACCAGCTGGTAGGTAATATTTCACATTCAGAACTGAAGCATCAAGGACCAGATTTTTGTTTGTTTTTCCTGAATAAGCACCGAGAGATAATCATCACAGTAATTAAAAAAAAAAAATAAAAAACGTTTCCCCAACTTCACACTCCGTCTTCAGCCCCGGACCTGGGAGCCATCCTGATCAGTAAGTAATGATCCCATGAAACAAACCTACAGGCGCCCGGGTGTTACAAGACAGAATGTGCTAACATCGGGATAAATTAGTGAAAGGGAGGAAGGAAAAAAAGAAGAAGAAAAGACTGAAAATCTGGGCTGGATTCCGCCTGTTAGTTGGGAAGTGGCATTTTTTTCGCCCGTCCTGACAGATCTGATNAATTAAAAAAAAGAAGAAGCCTAGGCACATATCACAGTTTCAAACTGCTGTCTCGGAAACGGAAAAAAAAAAGAAAAAAAAATCTGGAGCTTGAGCTAATCAGTCATGCGATAAGTAATTCAGTAATTAAAGTCCGAAGAGATAAAGCAGACGACCTTTTTTTTCAGGACATATCGCTCCCACCTTATTGTTTCGGAAAACCTCGAAGCCTACTCCTATCCCTTATACTGAGCACCGCACCCCACCCCCATTACTCCCCTACCCAACAAGTCAGTCTCGGCTCTTAAGCTTAGTATTTTTAATTAGCCGGCGATGGGAAGCTAAAAGCCGTAATGAATTGCCGCTGACGGGCGGAGTGGGGGAAGGGTGCTCGCGCCAGCAACCGCCAACCCCCGAGGCGCGGCGGTTCCGTTACAGTTCTTGCCGGCGTATCACGTGAGGCTGGCGGGCTCCATTGGCCGCTGTGAGAACAAAAATGGGTGACAGGCACATCTAGACGGGGTTTTAACACACCGAAAACACACTGCTACAGAGTGACGGGCTAACAGAGCGCGTCAGGTCTGCCTCTCGCCCCCACCCCCTCGCGGTCGAGATTCAGCAGAGCCCGGAGGTACTCCCGATAAAACACCGTGCAAACGCCGCAGCCGAGCGGGATGCCGTGTGCCCAGGCTCCTTCCTCTCCTCTCCTCTCCTCTCGCCCCGGGAGAGCCAGGCTGTGGGGGAACAGAGGGGCCGAGGAACCGGCAATCATCCCCATCTCCCCCTCCCAGCTCCCGCTTGGCGTTCCTGTCGCCTCCGTGTGACAGGAGCGATGCCTCCCGCGCCGCCGGGATCTATCGTTGCCCTATCACTCCTCCTAACAAGCGCCTCGCTCGGAGTTGGCGGAAGGAGGAGGACTGCAGCCTGGTCTGTAATGGTGTCACGTTTATTTTTCCCCCTTGGTTAGTTAAAATCCCAAAACGGCACTGTGCCTTAACGCCCCCCAAGTGCACCGTCAAGTATGATTTGTGTGACCACAGTGCTTTCACCCTCTTATTTCCCTCAAATAACTCATCCTACTTGTGGTATTTTATTTTTTTTTCCAAAACCCCAAAAAAAAAAAAAAAAACCTATTTATCTCAACTCCCAAAACTCGTAACAGTCCCCTTTGCAGAGAAAAAAAAATCCCCTCTAAGTGCTATAGACACACCACGCAACCGTACTTACGGTCTGTATGGGATCGAGTTGACCTTTTCCTTCTAACTGCATTGAGTGTGTTTTTGTTGCAGCCGCTTTTTATTTTAGGAAAAAAAATAATCTAATGTCTTCAACAGATTTATTGTGTATGGAAGAAGACAGCACCAGATACTATGAACCCTCCTTTCTTTCTAGAAACGAAATTAAAACAACAAAAAATAAAAAAAAATAAAACCGGGGCGGGGGGGGAGAGAAGCGACGGCAGCAGCAGCGGCATCTGCGCCTGTCCCCTCCCGGGCTGACACGCGTGGGGGGGGCGGGCGCTGCCCCCACCCCACAGCGGCCGCGACCGGCGGCGGCCGAGGCGGGAGCGGCAGCCCCGCTCCGCGAGGGACCTGAGAGCGACTTTTCTTTGTTCACAGTGCCCTTTCCCTTGCGGCCAATCGGAAGCCAGTTTTTATGAAACCGAGGTCTCTCATTGGCCTGCCGTTCCTCCAGCCTGCCGGCGAGGGTGAGAGACAGAAACAGGCACGCAAGCACGCACGCACACACACACAGACACAAGCGTTAGGCGCACACACACGTGGCACGCATATTACACACATCACGCGCACACTCACGCTCATTACACAAAAGCATTGAACACACATCTCTCTCACGTTAGACACACGTACTCAAACAGAGCCCCGCCCCTCCCTCTACAGCCTCTAAGCCCACGCCGAGTGCCACAGCCGGCAGCCTCTTGCTGCAACCAGACACAAATCATGTTTCTTATTTCAATTACCCTATGTAATATTTAGGACTTGAGGAAGAGAGAGAGAGAGGCGGGGTGGGGAAGGGAGGAGGGGAAAAAATAGAAAACCAAGGTGGAGAATAGTGCTACCCAGTCAAATACTTTGGGATGAAGACTCATTTCTTTTTAATCTCAGGGCAGTTTTCGAAGACATTTTTCTGTGCCGGTTTCAAGACGCAGTTTAGAATCTCATAATTTTAAAATGTCCCTTATTCAAAATTATAACAGCTTGAAGCTAGCGAGAGAGGGCTGCTGATATACATGTGTGATTATTTTCCTACTTAGTGGAGTAGAAAAGGAAACAGTA
>VXBP01004025.1:3582-25236 GCA_013400115.1 Rhinopomastus cyanomelas | reverse complement strand
AGTGGGTCTCCCAGCAGATGTTTGGGTATTTAAAATCCTCCATGAGATNTGCTCCGTGCATTGGTACACAAGCATTTCAGGGAGCGAGCCAGCACTCCGATCTCACCCTAGGATAGCAAGAGGTCACCTGTTCTTCCTTAAGATCAGAGCTCTGCTCCACCTGTGCTCGCCCATCAACCATCCCACTGCCCTTCAAATCTTTTTTAAAGACATTTGTTTCCAGAGTGGATACACCATCCACTACTGCCTCCCGAGAGGCTTGAGTACCATCCCCTTCCCCCTTCAATCCTAGTTTAAAGCCCTCTTGATGAGGCCTGCCAACCCGTGGCCTAGTGCCCTCTTACCCTTATTAGATAGGTGCAACCCACCTGAGTCTAACAGGCCAAGATCCTGCTTCATGGTCACTGCAGCCAAGGCTCTCCCTGAGAATCACATTGGTCACCAGCCCTTCCCTCCTGGTGAGAACAAGGTCCAGCATAGCACCTTTTCTTGTTGGTTCCTCCACCATTTGGAGGAGGGCGTTGTCACCTATGCAATCCAAGAACAACACTGGTGAATTAAGCAAACATGTAAAGACAAACCAGACTGCACTTAGATAAGGAGTCTGGATGGAAGTGCAGGTAGCTTAGAAATAGCCTTGTGTTTTACCCCATGTCACTCCTCATGGAGACTTTCCTTCACCTTGAAACAGTATCTCTGGCTTTTTTCTTTGAAATCTTCTATGTCCAACAGTTTGTGTTCTAGCTGCCATCTCAGCATTGTTAGGTCTTAAAGTTGCAGATAAGTATTTCAAGTTTTTACCCTTTATTAAATAGGATTTTTTTAATCTATAAGCTATAATTTTCTTCTCCAATTCCTTCATTTTCAAGGGAACAATCTCTATAATATGTCTTCATCTTTAAGTGTTCAGGTTGGCCTTGAATTTGGTTTAATCTGTGTTATACCTTGATAAGTCTTGCATGGATTGCTTTGATATTCCCTTGCATTCGGTGAGCGTACTTTTGAATTTTCAGTCTTTTCATAGTACTAATCTTTGAAGGTTGATGTAATTTTTATTGGAGTAGGATATACTCAATCGGCATCAGTTATGCTATTTCAAAGATGCATTGTCTGGGCAGGGTGAATATACATCAACCCAGCCCAAACCCCCGTGTTTTAAAAATAAGATTTAAATAGAAAATTGAATTGCCCAGAAGATTACCCAAATTATTATTATTAATAGAGGTGAGCTATGCTTGTTTTTATATATATTTGAGATATGTATGTCATGATTCATTGGAACAGCTCATCTTTAGAAGAGGTAAATTTAGTTGTGGAATGATGTAATAACAGGATCATTAAGGTTGGAAGACACCTCCAAGATCATAAAATCTAACTGTCAACCCAATCCCACCCTGCCCACTAAACTATGGTTCCAAGAGCTACATCTATACATTTTTTGAACAGCTCCAGGGATGGTGACTCTCCCCACACCCTGGGCAGCCTATTCCAATCCCTGACCTCTCTGTCACGGAAGACCTGGTGTCCAACCTAAATCTCCCCTGCCACAACTTGAGACTGTTTCCTTTGTTCTGTCACTGGTGACTTGAGAGAAGAGGCCAACTCTTACCTCTCTACAACCTCGTTTCAGGCAACTGTAAAAAACTATAAGGTCTCCCTTCAGCCTCCCTTTCTCCAGACTAAACAACCTCAGTTCCCTCAACTGCCCCTCAACAGACCTGTCCTCCAGGCCCTTCACCAACTTTGTTGCCCTTTTCTGGACCTGATTCTTCTTGGATCGAAGTGCCCAAAACTAAACCCAGTACTCAAGATGAGGCCTCCCTAGTGTGAAGTACAGGGGAACACTTCCTCATTAGGAAAATCACGCAGGGTAGGTTGCAAGAGTGGATGGCGAGATGAGTCAACAGTTGGTTTTCTGACAGCGCTCAGACAGTCGTCTGGCCTTGAACAACTCCAGTGTGGGTGCAGCCACATCCTATCAGGGCAATCTGTTCCAAAGTATCTTCACTCTTGCACTGGAGAACTTCTTCCTAAGGTCTAGTCTAAACCTCCTCTCCTTCAGTTTCAAACCTTTTCTCCTTGTCCTGTCATTTTGGGAAAAGTCCTTCTTCTTGTTGTAGGATCCTTTCAGGTATTGGAAGGCAGTTATAAGGTCCCCTAGGAGTCTTCTCTTCCCTTGGTTGAACAACCTCAGCTCCCTCAGGCTGAGCTCATATAGCAAAGGTCCTGCAGCCTTTACTGGACTGATATTCACAGATGGTATCTGAGGTCCATTCCAACCTTCTATGATGGTATGAAGTGGTGCATTTTGAAAGTAGCCTGATTTATCAGTCCATTAAGTGCTTCTATCAGAATGTTCTTTAGTCTATGCGATATACAGACATATTCAGCCTGTGGCACGAACTGTCTGTCCTGCTGATTTAGTCAGTAGTGGAAGAATTGTTTCTTAATGTCCATTCATAGTGTGTAAAAAGGTTTTCTCAGCTAAAGTTTTCAGTGCTGTAGTAGCACAACTAAATGAGAGTTATTAATTGTTTTATTAAGACAATACTGAATTCTCACCCAAGGCAATTATTTTTTAGACTTAAATTCTATTATAAGAACAAATACACGAATCCTGTTTAAATGTATCTATAAAACCTAAAAGAACCAAATGCTTATTATAAGATACCAGCATATGGATGTATTTAGAAAGTTCACCACTTATTCTCAGGACATTAAAAAAACACAGAAGTGTGAAGCTGAACCCCCCCTCAGAGAGACTTTGTCTCCAGTGGCACACAGTAGCATCATCCTTGTCATTTCTAGATCCATTTGTGTAATGAAATACTTCAAATTACTGATGTGAATTGGTGAAGTATAAAAGTTGGTTTTATGGTTGGTTTTATATTTGCTTTGGAATATAACATATGGCGAAATCAGTGCTGAACTCTGTGAAACCCATTTTGCCTGTCGTGGTTTAGAACCCCAAACTCTTCAAACATGCAAAATCCAAGGACAAAATTATAGTAAAGAAAAGGGAAAGCAAGTTTGATTAGCAAGAACAGTTAGAAAGGAGAAATAAAGCAAACAGTGTCACCAGGGCATGTCACAGTCTGCTGCAAAAATCCCCCAACAATGCAGTCTCCCTGCTGTCCCTTTACCCCTCTAACAACCAAGGGAGACAAGAAAGGAAAACCCAACCTCTGGAGGTGGCCACAGCAATTCACTCACGGCAATGCCCAAACAGGACAGAGCCTCACCTATAAATCTGCCCTGGGACAGGACAGCTGGGTAGCCTCACATCTCTTTAGATGTGTCTTCTAACATCACAGAATGCAGTGACTGAAGAAAGGTTGAAAAAAGGGTCTGTTTACTACCCACTGAAGCCCACCCCTCTTTAGCCCTTGCTTGCAAGTTCTGGCAGCACAGTGCTGCTGGAAGAGCTTTCTCTGGATACAGATGCTCTCTGCAAAAGTGATTGTAAAGCTTCCTTTTGATTTGAGTGGAAGCTGGATAATGTGGGCCACCCAGAATTGGTCAAAACAGTGCTCTGACAGATCCTTGAACCAGTTTGGTTATAGAGTTTGATAGATTTTGGATTCAGAGATGTACATGTAAGGTACATGTAACCAAAGGTCCCACGCAAGTAAAATCTATAAATATAAAGCTTTACATCAACCACACATTTGTGATCCATTGACACGTTTAGTCTCCATTTAATGTTAAACATGTTCTTAGATATTTTGCTCATAGAGACAGATTGCTTTAATTGGAACAATAGAGCATTGTTGCAAGAGCACTTTGTAGGGAGAAAAGGCAAATCCCTTACTTCCCACACAGCTAATGTGCCACAACTGCCGAGAATATTCAGTCTACATCCTGAATGTTGGGAAACTTCTTGGGTCTGCTGATGGATGGAACAAATATCTGTCTTCTGCCAAGATTTGTGGTGGATCAGTATGAAAGGCCCCAGGAACTCATTGCCAAGGAGTACGTTACATTTTCAGAGAGCATCTGTTTACCTGACAAAAATATGTGTTAGTGGTAGTCAAACACACACAAAGTGGATTTTGAAGTTTTCCCTTTCAGCCTCCACTCCAGCTTCAGCATTTCATTGTTACGACTCTAATACATCCTTATTTTGTCATCTTGCCCAATGTTTTTATAGCTTTACAAAGGTGAAGTGTAGTAGCCCACTTCTGTTTTTCCTTCTTAAAGCTGCCATCTCAGAGGCAAAGCTGAGCAGTGTAATTTGGATGAACATGTTTCTTACAGATTCAGGGCTTGTTTCTGCTGTTCCCAAACACATTGGAATTGTGGCTCTTGGTACAGGAAGCACCAGTAGATGGCTCTGTAATTCCTGAGTTATAGGCACAGAAACAAGGGAGGCTTTGATAGCTTTGACTTTTCGAGCAGATTTCATTCGATGACACCAATGACAGGAATAAACTTCATGCCAGTTTGCTGCAATGGGACACTTCCCTTTGTTATGCCATGCTGTTTTAAAATGGCCTGGCTGTCCTCAACCCACATTGACTTTGAGGACTTCTGAAGGAGCAACAGGAGTATCATTGTCCTGTACGGTCTCCAAATAAATCAGCAGCAGGATGATGCCCAGCTACAGGAGAGAGGAGAATTAGCAAGCACTGCTATGCCTGACTTACTGCAGAGTGATAAACATGAAGGTAAGGAAGCTGCTACAGATACCCAAGCCCAGCAGTACAGTACCCTGGGAAATGGACATAAATCTGATGGTAGAACCGTGCTGAAGGTATTTGTGCACCAAAATTAACTATCAAACACTCAAAGAAGGTTGTTTCAAAAATAAATTTGATTGGGAATGGGCAAGATAAAAGCAGGAAGGAAAAACCACTGTCAAAACCCCCTGATTTTATTAGCGGAGGAGTTTAGCAATTTGTAACAGGCAATTTCAGTGATCCTGGGTGTGGGAACAGGGTGTACTTGCAAAGGAGACTTAAATCACACTTGAGAGCTCCACACTGAGCCCGCTTGGTGTACTCTGCCACTGCTTAAAATCCTGTGAATGTGCTTAAAAATTACGGTAGAAGGGTTTTGACAATTTGTGTATGGGGCTGCACCCCCAGCACAAAAGTTGGCAGTATCCAAATGTGACCTGAGGCATATGTAAGTACAGACATAGTGGAGATTAGAATCATGGAATCATAGAATCAATAGGGATTGGAAGGGACCTCGAAAGATCATCTAGTCCAATCCCCCTGCCACAGCAGGATCACCTAGAACAAGTCACTCTAGAGTTTGAAATTGCAATGAGCAACTAAATTTCTAATGAAGCAAAGTTATTTGGAGGCCTGTATCTAGTGGAGTGCTCCAGGGGTTGGTGCTGGGACCAGTCCTGTTCAATCTATTCATTGATGACTTGGATGAGGGATTAAGGTGCACTGTCTGCAAATTTCCTGATGACACAAAGCTGGGTAGTGTTGCTGAGACCCCAGCAAGACCTGGAAAAGACTGGAGCTCTGAGCAGAGAGAAATGTAATCAAGTATAACAAGGGTAAGTGTAGAGTCTGGCATCTGGGCAAGAACAACCCCAGGTACCAGTATAAGCTGGGGACTGACCTGTTGGAGAGTAGTGTAGGGAAAAGGGACCTGGGGGTCCTGGTGGACAGCAGCGTCCTCTTGTGGCTAAGAGGGCCAACAGCATCTTGGGGTGGTTAGCAGCTCAAGATAGATTCATCTCCCCCTCTACTCTGCCCTGGTGAGACCATATCTGGAGTATTGCCTCCAGTTCTGGGCCCCTCAGTTCAAGAGGGATGTGGAGCTCCTGGAGGGAGTCCAGAGTAGGGCAACGAGGATGATGAAGGAAGTGGAGCACCTCCCTTATGAGGAGAGGCCGAGGGAGCTGGGTCTCTTTATCTTGGAGAAGAGGAGACTGAGAGGTGACCTCATTAATGTCTATAAATATTTGAGAGATGGGTGTCAGGAGGATGGAGCCAGCTTCTTCTCAATGTCATCTCAATTTCATCATAGTGATAGGATGAGGGGCAATGGTTGTAAACTGGAACATAGAAGGTTCCACATAAATATCAGAAGGAACTTCTTCCCAGTGAGGGTGACAGAGCACTGGAACAGGCTGCCCAGGGGAGTTGTGGAGTCTCCTCCACTGGAGATGTTTAAGACCCGCCTGGATGTGTTCCTGTGCAACTTGGTCTAGGTGATGGTGCTGTGTCAGGGGGATTGGATTAGATGATCTTTCAAGGTCCCTTCCAATCCCTAATGATTTAATGAATCTGTTTCATCTGTGCTGGCTAATATGGCTATTTGCATGCTTTGAGTACATTCAAACTCATAAGGAAATGATAGAGAAAATTTAGGCTAACTGTATACTGTGTCGTGATGCTTTGTGTGACATTGCTAAGGGTGCTAAAGGAAAATAAACCAATTTTATAAATTAAATTTTATAATATTTAAACAATTTTGTAACTGCAACCATTTTTCCTCAAGTTGTTACTTTACACGACAAATATTTAATTTAATAGTTCATAATGAAAAACCCACAGACAATCATCCTAACAAAAGGAATTAATTTTCTATACGTTTTCCTGTAAGTTGTAGTGTGTTCTTCAGTGTTACAGAAATAATGTCTCTGCTGTTGTTTATCTGCTTTAAAATCAGATCCATGTTTTCTTAAACAGAAAGATCCATCCATTTGATACAAATGCCAAAAATAGGGGAGGATGGGCGATATATAAAAATCAATATTGAACTTTCTGCGTTTATATCAGTAACTCACATGTAAGAAAAATAATTATCAGCTACACTTTTTAATAAAGACAATATATTCTCTTACTATCTTCTCTTGCATTGGCAATGATTTTCAGAGTAAGGAAAGCAAGATTACAGTGGAGAAAATTCATATAACACTATTCTTTATTTTGCTGCAGAGAAGCTGCAAATGGAGATATCAATTCATTTATATAACACAGTAAATTTCTGTGACTTTTCATTTACATAGAAAAAGCTAAAATACCTCACAGAATTCATTATCCAACTCTTGTATTGTCTCAGGAAACAAGAAATAATCCGAAGTCTGAGTATCTGTAGGTTTTACATGGCACAAATACAGTCATGTTTATCTGGGTAAAAGACAAACCTGAATTTAAGGCAACCTATACATTCTCTAAATTCTTATAGCCCAAAATATAATTTTACTTAATGTTGTTAATGACAATTAAATACGGTTTTTTCTCTTTGGAATGATATTGTGATGATAAGCTATCTTGATTTACACCGTACTCTTTGGCAAAGGGAAGGCAGTCCTAAAGGTAGAGCTGATGTATGGGAAATATTTCCCTGAGAGCTGTATTCAACCTCTCCTATGGCCAATCGGAGAAAATTAGATTACAATATGTGAATCCAACATGACTCTTTGATTCAAATACCTAAATGGTTGGGGGTGGGGGATAAAAAAGGCTTTAAAATATTTAAGTGAATGCAGTCTAGGTACCTGCACAGCTGCATGTTCTGATGCACTTTATAATGAAAATAGTTTCATTTGATAACATTGATTAGCAGTGTTTGTCTTCTTCAACCTCGCTGTGAAATGTGACAGACAGATCGGCATCTGTCTGAAATGAGACTACTTCAGAATCTCCCATCTGTCACCAGCACCACAGGACTGACAGGCTCCTGGAGAAATGCTTCATTTCTCAATTAGGGGACTGTCGTTATGCTCGTCTCTATCCCGGACCAGAAGTGTGCTTGTATGCCGTCGTATTGCATTTCAAAATTAGGATTCAGTGTTTTATGGCCCATAAAATTCAGTCTGAGAAAAACATGGGGAGAAAGCAGATTAAATAACTACTGTATAGAGTACAGAAAGGTATTTTTAATACAAATGCTGTATTTGCTAGCTCTAGTTTTCTTCTCCCTCTTTTTTTTTTTTTAATCCATCTACTGCTGGGAAGTGCCTGCATATACTAAAAATTTGTTATGACCTCTAGCCAGCTACCATGCTGTGAATAACACATTTCCTCTTAGTTGAGATAAATGCAAGCATATGACTAAAGGGTTAATAGAGGAACCCAAACATACTGAATTTCCAGTAATTTTATGGTAAATGCTAGAAAATAATGTCAATTTTCTGCAATATATAATATTAAGACCAGATTTTTTCAAGGTTCTGAATGATTACACTTAATACCACTTATCCATATTGATGTAAGCACTTCTGGAGCATTCAAAGAACTGATAATTTCCTCCTCACTTACCCTATAACTTGTATATAGGATACACTTCATATAAAGATCAGGAGAATACATCTGCTTTTTAGCTTGGAGAAGAGGAGACTGAGCAGGGACCATCTTCATCTTTACAACTACCTGAAGGGAGATTCTAGTCAGATGAGGGCTGGGCTCTTCTCCCAGACAGCTAGCGATAGGACAAGAGGGCAGGGCCGGGAGCTGTGCCAGAAGAGGATTAGGTCGGATATTAGGAAGCACTTTCTCACCGAAAGGGTGATCAGACACTATAAGGGACTGCCCAGGGCAGTGGTGGAGTCCCTATCCCTGGAGGTATTTAAGGACAGACTGGACATGGCACATAGTACAGTGGTCTAGCTGATGTGGTGATGTTAGGTCATAGAGCAGACTTGATGATCTTAGAAGTCTTTTCCAGCCTCAGCAATTCTGTGATTCAAACTCATACTGAGTTTCCACTATAAATTCAGTGAAAATGCGAGAAAGAAAGAAAATGGAATGGAAGGTACAAAGAGAACCCTTCCAGTGGAGAAGTTCCAAATGCTTGGGGAGTGTTTATGGATGCAAAGAAGGACATTGGTGAGTATCATTATCTTATCAAAACAAGAACAAACATCATGTGCACAGTCACACTCAGGCACACACACATGCACTTACAAGGCAGCTGTGGTAACATTTAACCTTTTACCCCAGTTGTTGTGGAGTTTTTGTGTGTTGAAGGGTTTTTTTGAACAGGTTAAAAGGTTGGAATTTTGATGGTTTCCTACTTCTTAAAATGGTTGTATCCAGATGATGTAAAGTAACTGGAGTGAGACAAGAATCAAATACTTCAAAAAGAGAGTCATTTCATCAGCATCCTGCCAAGACACTTCCCAGCTCACATCAACATTATAATTGGGTGTCGTGTGGGATCCATGGCAGTGATGCTTTCACACAACAAGCGCTGAATGATGTAGTACAAAATTTAAAAGCTGTACAGATGGACATCTTTACTTCTTGGCACGTTAGGGAGAGTTATTTGAGAAATATTTTGGTATATATTTCTAAAAGCTTTTCAATGTATACACATATGATAGCGTAACATTATAAATACCCACTCTGTTGCCTTAAAGTGTATCTGCTTTTCACTGCTGTGCTCTGCTTTATATAAAAGCAAGACCATGTGGTGCATACCTCTCAAAATCATTCTTGATGGGAACATTGGGTTAGAAAGCAGTCTTTCTCAATAAAAGTTCTCTGAAGGTGCATTTTAAGGAAAATTTTTGCTTGTGTAAATGGAAAAAATGTTCCTTTAGGGGACTGATTTCACCAGCGATCTAATGAAGAGCGCTACAAACTCCAGAAACCCTGCTAGGAATGAGTGACTAATGACAACATATCCCTTTATAGACCAAGAGGAATTGTATACCCAAGCCAGACCTCTACAGCAAGGACTATTCTGTTGATCTCAAAAAGCTGAGTAGGAATCAATAACATGTAACAGCCTCAAACAATGCAAATTTAGATGAAGTCTCCAATATTCGTTCAGTTGAAGGATGCATTGGCACTTTGTCAACAGCTCATAGATTGCACATAACTTGCAAATGGAGATCAGATATCCTCTCCTTTCATACGCTTAAGTGTAGGACAAGATGCACAGGTTCATTTTATGAGCAGGAGTTGCTGGTTATACATATTTATGCAAGGGAGTTCTTTGGGTGATTGATAAAGGCTGAAATGATGTGACCTTGAAATACAAGGATTTTCCCTTTCCTTAGTTACCAACAGGTATCTGAATAGCCACAAGATATAATGCTTTCATTTTGTTTCCTGTGGATTCCCTAACAATCACCTTTATTAGGGGCTTCCTTCCTGTTGTCCACCTGGACTTTGGCGGGGAGAGAAGTATGCAGAGTATCAATCAATTTGGTAGTACCAAAGATATTGAGGCACATTGTAAACTGTCAGAAACAGGAATTAAGGAAACACATAGGAACAGCAAAACCAGACTGCAACATTCAGAAATTACTCCCTAACAATGTAAGCACAGCTTCTTAAAGGAATATGTGGAAATTTTAATGAGGTTTCAATGAATATTGTTTTGGAGGTTTAAACTACAACAAATTCACCATTTGTTATTAAAAGGAATACAAAAAGAAGTTATGGCAGAAAACATAGCAGACACTGTGCTTTTAAAGCTGTGTTCTTATGATTGTTCCTAAGTCCTACATAACACAGTTAGTAGAAAATACATTATTATTTTTCTCACTCACAGATTAAACATTCAAATTATAAGGTACATAGACCACATTCTTTGTACAGAGGTAAATGATTGCTGTAAGTAATTTGCTGAACATACCCTTAATTATTAATTAGGATTCAGGTGACAGGAGATTAATTTTAGAAGAGCTGTTGCTGCAGACCCATGAGGAAGTGTCTGCTCTTGGGTGAGTAAGGATTCTTGGTGTTGGAATTTAGAGTGTTAAATTTTTCTACGCTACCAAGATGAATTGTTTGTGAATCTGCCCAGAAAATACTTTAGACAGTGTCAAGTGGTAGTTTCAGTAAAAGCCTATTGCTGGTAACCCAGATTCAATAAAGAGATTGAGCAGAAGAAGAGCAGTTGGTGTAGCAGCAAGAGCATCTATCCTCACGATGACTGAAGCAGCTCTTGAGTACTGTAGTGCAATATACCCAGCCGTACTGAAAGAGATAAGGAATGCTTTTGAGTAGCAGACAGCAGTTATTTGAAGTAATTGCGCATCCAGAACAAATTCTATCCAAAACCACAGGAGCACTATGGGTTATTTTTTGCATCTTAAGGTGCCGTGTCCAATAACAGACAACAGTTTGATAACAGCTTGCAAAAATATGAAAAATTAAACACTCATAGACTTTGCTGCTTTGCCTTAAAAGCAGTGGATAAAGCACTTCACAATAAATGTCGAATCTTAAGAAACAAAATGATCCAACTCCACCACCTGGTAAACACTACCATATAAAAGTGTGCTGAGAATTCCTGTATCTGGAAATTTGATTAAGAGTTGCTTGCCTAAAATCTATTTTCCTTCCTGACAGTGTATTTAATGAGGATGCGAATCACCTGTGGCAAAGCTTATAGTAAATTTTAAATATGGAAATAATTGACAGACTTTGCTTAGACAATTCAGTACTGTTGCAGTTTGAACATTACCAGAATTTTCAGATGTGCAGAAGTTGTGCTTTCATGAAGAACAAAAAGTTACTCTCAAGAGGAACCCTTTCCCCAGTTACCTGCCCTGGAGGAGGTGACACTGTCCCGGGGGATCTGCCCCCAGTTACCTATCCTGGGACCTGCCCCAGAAGGTCCTGGCTAGGTCAGCCTATAAAAAGCGAAGCGCGCTCTTTGTTCGCTCTTGGGGGGCTGCGGCCCTGAATCGAGAACCCCCTCACCAACAGTTTCCAGGGTGGCGGTGGGAGGGTGGGAAATGCAGCTCNAAGAGGAAGAGGAAGAGGAAGAGGAAGAGAGGGAGAGGAAGAGGAGAGGGAGAGGATCTTTGGAAGACCCTCTTGGCCACATGTAGAGTGTGGAGGGTGCGGCCCTTAATGCAGCCATGGATCCTGCACGTGGCCAGGGCCATGAGGCTACGCCGCCGCCATTTTGGAGAGACTGATCAGCAGGAGGAGAGGCTCCTGCTGGGAGACAGAGACTGGGTTCTTTGTTTGAAATGCGTGTCGGCTGCACCAAGGGATGCAGGTGTGCACTGAGCAGTCAGGCCATCCCAAAAGTGTTGAGCTGGAGAAGATACGCAGAAGAATTGGAGAATTCACCAGTCTGCCAACAGTTTGGGTCTCGCTGTATCGCAGATGGGGGTGATACATGAATAATAGAGAGGGTGGTGGTGCTCGTCTCTACTTGACTGATGTGCTCTTTTTTTCAGGTCTCTAAAGTGAAAGAAGAACCAAGGCCCAAACGATAGTGACCTCCCATTGTATTTTTCTCAGAATGTGTGATGACATTTGTGACACAGTCTCTAGTGCACTGACTTGCTTCACCTTTTCTTCCTTTTTGTTTACAGTTATAGAGTTAATAAACCCTTTACCAGTTTCCCTAAGCTATCCATTGTCTGGCAAATTTATCTGAGATGCTGTCGAGACCTGACTGCTTTGTTCTCTTTTCCTTTATCTTAAATTGTGGTCTTGAGCCCACCACAAGTACTGTGGAGGAGTTTTATCTAAAACTCGGAAAATACATATCTGCATGTATTATAACCTCAGGAGAGGAGGGAAACCCAGAATGGTGTAGAACTAAATGCAATTTAGAATGGTTTCCTTACTGTAGAATTGAGATTTTTAAATTTTATCTATCATAGAACCAACTGGGAGCCAGTCAGTAACAAGGAGATAGAATTGACCAGTGTGTGGGTTTCAGTGAACTTTTTAAATATTATTAAGTTGCAAGCTACCACAAAACTGCAAGCAAATAAAGACAAATATTTCAGTGTGACTGCAGAGGCAATTCAGATGAGATAGTGTCTGGTCAAACTGGGTGAGAAGAGGTGAGCCAAAAGCCAAACTGCATTCTGAGATTGGACAAATTAATTCTAAAGTCCTCCTTATATACAACATAGAGGGTTCATGCCTTTGTATCTTTGCAAAAATCTGTAAAATCTAAAAACTCTGTGCTCTACATACTAGACAAAAGACTTAAAGGCAAGGTTTAATGCACTGATAATCTATGCATAACACAGTGCCAATTTTGCATTAGGCTCTGCTCTTTTTGTAATTGGTTCACTGTGTAAAATCACAGTTTTAAGAGCAGACTGAAGCATTTCAACTATACACAGCAGTGATATTAAAGAAAAATTTTTATGCTGGAGAACTAAAAAAGGAATCAGATATGTGAATTCTACTTTAAGCTCTACACAGCAACACACTGACTGCTAACTTAGAATTGGAAAACTTCATGAAAGAATCTCCACAGAATCCCTTTTATAGGCTTATTTCTTTGCTTGTGATGGTGGTTTCTATACACCATTTCACTGGACTGTGTCTGTAGTATGTTTTCACATCATGTAGAATAGCTTACTTTCACCAGTGCTCAGATTATGGTTCTATATCTAAATAAGAAATTCATTTCTTAGCCCTGTTGGCTTAAAGATTTCTTGCTCTGGAGCTTTTCCATTCCTTATCTGAACAAACACGTGAGCAGAGCAGAGGCGATCAATAGGTGAGCTAATAGGCTTTCCTAACTCTGGGACTAAGAGCCTCTGCTGCTGTGCAGTGCCATAGCTCTACAGTGAAGTTCCCCCTTGAATTCAGAGTAGTTAACATTTCAATCATGAGAATGTTTAAAATGAAGTCCCAATGGAACATGGTATTTCTTGACGCAGTGCATTTTAATGCTTTGCTGCAATTGTATTGCAGACTTCTAGCATAATTTCTGGGCTTAGGTGGCTTGGATTCTTCAGTGTAGCAAACATTTTGGTGTTATCACAGACTCACAGAACACTAGGGATTGGAAGGAACCTTGAAAGATCATCTAGTCCAATCCTCCTGCAAGACCTAGACCAAGTTGCATAGGAAAATATCCAGGTGGGTTTTAAACATCTCCAGAGAAGGATACCCTACAACCTCCCAGTGCTCTGTCACCCTCACTGTGAAGAAGTTTCTTCTCATACTTATGTTGAACCTCCTATGTTCCACCTTACAACCATTGCCCCTTGTCCTATGACCAGATAACACTGAGAAGAGCCTGGCTCCATTCTCCCAACACCCACCCCTCAAATATTTGTAGACATTAATGAGGTCACCTCTCAGTCTCCTTTTTTCCAAGCTAAAGAGACCCAGCTCCCTCAGCCTCTCCTCATAAGGGAAATGTTCTACTCCCTTCATCATCTTCGTGGCACTGTGCTGATCTCTCTCCAGCACTTCTGTATCCTTCTTGAACTGAGAGACTCAGAACTGGACACAGTATTCCAGATGTGGTCTCACCGGGGTAAGTAGAGGGGGAGGATAAGGTCTCTTGATCTGCTAACCACCCCACTTCTGATCCACCCCAGGATGCTGTTGGCCTTCTTGGCCACAAGGGCATTTTGACAGCTCATGGTCATCCTGCTGGCCACCAGGACCCCCAGGTCCCTTTCTCCTACAGTGCTCTCCAGCAGGTCAGTCCCTAGCTGATATGGTACCTGAGGTTGTTCTTGCCCAGATGCAAGATGACACTTGCCCTTGTTATAGTTCATTACCCCTGCTCAGCTCTCTAATCTGTCCAGGTCTTGCTGAATGGCAGCACAATCTGCTGGGATGTCAACCACTCGTCTCAGCTTTGTGTCATCAGCAAACTTGTTGGACAGGAATTCTCAGATGCCTCTCTTAAGGCTTCTTCTCTCTCCAACACCTTAGCATCCCCAGCTTTTCTCAGTGAAAGAAATGACAGTCTCTCTTCCTGCTGATCAGTGTTTTTTAAGATGGCCGCATGGCCCCAGCCATGTGCAGGATTGAAGAAGGAGACTGACTGCATGGCTGTGTCAGCAGGGCTCCCCTCAACTCCGCAAACGTGACTGATGGGGTTCCATGACCCTCACGTCTCCTTTCTACTCCTGCCTCAGCTACAGGGGAGAAAGGGAAGAACCCTTCAGCTCACCACAAGTCGCTGAATAGAGGGAAAGATTGGCACTAAGTTCTTGCTTCTCCGGTCTGTGGTGCCAGTCTGGATCTGGGATGGGTCGAAGCTGGGACCCGTCCTGGTTGGAGCCAGGGCTGGGGTTGGGGCCAGGCTGTGCCAGGCCAGGGTCTGAGCCAAAGTTGGGCCACCTCCCCAGTTGTGGCAAGCCACTGCAAGCCACTGCAATCAGCCCCGTCCCATGTTCCGCTCCAACCCTGGGAAGGTGTGCGTGTGGGGGGGGCAATGCCAGAGCTGAAGCCCCATGCTGGGAGGAAGACCCCAGCCAAATAACTCAGGGCCATGGTCATAAGCCCCTTTTATCTTATCACCTAGCCCACATCCCCCCAGGGCAGGTACCTGGGATGATCCTCTTAAAGTGAAATGCACCTTTTTCGTCATGAAAGCACAAACCTGTGTGTTGTGTCAAGTATATGAAGAATTGTATTACATATAATCATTGGAGAGAGAGAAAGAGAGTGTATATGAAAATTTGCACTAAAAAGTGTGATTTTAGACAAGATACCTGATAATTTTGGACTGTAAAATCAAGTATAATGTTGGATGCAAAAGGTTTGGTCATGTCGATTTTGGAACTGGCATTGCCTCTGAATGTTCTGCTTACTTATCTCTTTCTAACACTGCCAAAGAAAACATATCCTTAAGATAATCCTGTTTGAGATGTACGAATTGAGCAGCTCTAAGTGGGTGCAAGATAAAGTTTAATTTACTGTGATTTCAAACAAAAAGAATGTAGTAAAAAATTAAAAATAATAATTCAGAGTAGCTTTATGTCAGTAACAATAATTACAGTAATGATAGTAGAAGTATTTATCTGCATTTCAGTGGAACACATACATTAAAATGACAGTGTGATGATTTAGACACAACATGGAAGTATCTGGGCACAACAGACAAGATTCAGTTTTCACCAGCAACCAAAGTCTATTTCAACTTAAAACTGAATAGTTGAATATAATACAACTGAGATGGCATTTAATGATTGAAGCTTTCTTCTTACTTGCTCTCCAGTGCTGGATGATCCTGACTTCCCTATGGCTACTAGTTTTTAACCAGGAGAGTTGTGTCAGAATCGCATCGAAAATGACAGCACCCAGTCAGGTTTGGTACCTTGTACCTTAAACCAGAACGTAGACAAGCATTTACTTTCCTAGCAGTTTGACCTCAGAGGTACTTTCTGAACACATTTCTAACATAAACAGCAAAAAAATACAGCTCTGAAAGGCTAAACCTAACAGCAGAATTAGCAGCTTATCCTTTAAAATGATGCTGATGCTGCTTCTTACATCTTTCTGAGAAGCTATTGAAGATATTTGCATAACAACAAAACCAGATTGCTGGTGTCTCTTTGGCGTGAAGATATTCACAGTCATTCTTCTGAAGCTACTTTCTTACTCCCTGAAAAGTGAACACTGGAAATAGAGAATAAAATCCTCTTGTTCTGTTTTCAGGGCACACCCCAAGGATGAGGATAATCTGGATTATATTCTCTGTTCTGAGGATTGTTTATGGGTTTCAAAGAGAATATGTGTTTGGCAAAATATTCTCCTGTCCTGGAGTGAGAGAGAAACCTAGGTCTGTTCCCGTCTGACCTCCAGTGACCATACTGCTTTGTATTTTCACCCCAGTGTACAAAGTGCTGAATGAAGTGAACAGATTAAAAAGTAGTGAGCGTTAGCGCAGGATTAATGTGGAATAGTAAAAATTAGTTTTTTATCAGAAACATTTTATTAATAATTTCAGATTTATCTGGTTCAAAAACTGAACATTATAAAAACATATGTATTAATTCATAGAAAGTTCCTTCTGCAAGTGACTACACCACTACTGGTCTCCAGAGGAGCTGTGACTTCTACGTGGGTCTAAGCCTGGTACACCAGCTGCCCAAGAGCAACTTCAAACAAAGGAGAGTTGACAAATAAACAGGCAAATTTTGAGAAAATCAGAAGTGAAACTCCCTTACTTTGATGAATAAGCAAAGCGAAATAACTTCCAAATCTAGCCACTTGCTTTGGCAACAGCACTTTCAAGGTACAGCTAATCCTGTCACGAGTAGCTGTTGAAAGCCCTACACGAAAGCACTAAATTACTGCAAAAGTCAGTTTGTTTCATGTGAAAAAGCATGTTGTTCTGCTGTATGTGGTGTAGGGAAACAGAACCAGGGTCTAACCACAGCCTTCACAGCCAGGACCTCACACTGTCATTGCCTGGTGTGAATGTGTGAAAAAGAAAAAAAGGAGGAAAAAGCTAAGACTCTCAGACAGGCAGTACATCTGGCTTTTATCCTCACTGCCTCATTCAGGAAGGAATATGGTTATTTTTAAATCTAAGGTTCTTGTGTGAAGCCAAATAAACACAATTTTCCAGATGGTTCCAAGATTATAGTAAAAGATTTTAAATGCTCTAAATTGTATGGACTTGTTTGTCCTCCCCTCACAAGCATCTCATTTGTTCTCCAAGCACTCATTGCAGCTTTGGTCACTCTAGAAGAGTCTCAATAGAAACCAACCTCAAAACATATAGTACAAATAGAAAATTACAAATATTCTTCACGACCAGCTCATGAACGGGTTATGATACCTGATATATTAATTACCTGGGTCTTTTCAAACCGCTGTAACATTCAAGTAGCTGAACAGAATTCCCACTATGATCGTGTAGCTACACTATAGCCAGACAGGGGGAAATCAAAAGACTAAAACTCCCCAAGATTCCTGTTGATCCGTTGTCTAGTCTCTTACTGTGACCACAGCTTCTTTTACCTTTTATTTTTTATGCTCAATTCTTTTGAATGTGGGTTTTGTTAGTGTTTTTGTTAGTGTTTTTGTTAGCTGCAGTTACTAGTGAAAATCATCTCTTAAACTGTGTTTAGGACTATACATGTGACTTTGGGGGACACCACGGAGCCACAGTTACCAGGACTTTGTCCAAGTTCTTGGTGATAAAGTCACTCCCAATCCATTACCCTACAGCTTCTACAGATGCTGCTTCTTTCTGAATGAGCTGTGCATGGCTGATCTGCAGGTATTGTGATTCATTTGGATATGTTTTTATAGACTCCTGGCAGCCCGTTTAGCGAATGACACTAAACAAAAGCTATACTGTTCTTCTTTAAAAACATAAACGATTATCCTTTTTTCTAGAAGTATTTTGTACAAGAGACTTCACAGCATACTAAGCAAAGATCTTCTTTAAACATCACTTTGAAGCGTTCAACCCAGACAATTATGTTAAAAGCATTTAAATGGTTGTAACATTTAGTCTGTTTAACAATACAATTCTGTGACTCTGACATTAAATATATTTAACAATTCTTTCTAGATAGATAAAAACAATGAGTATCTATAGCAGTATTTTCCTCTAATGGATGATGCATAAACTACCACTCCTAAGTCTCTGGCAAAGTTCCCATTTGCTTTATGATAGGTCCAGATGTAACTTCAGAGGGCAGCAAGCCGGAAGACTTCGTAAGAAAATTCTGAGCCTCATTCCTCTGCCATCTGGGCAGGCTTTTCCATGCAGCAGCCTACACAGTGAAGAGAGTCTTTGTCAAGCCAGATGGCCATGCTTGCAAGCATGTTAGAGCTGCTCAGTGAAAGATTGTGTCTGTGACTCAAAGGGGTATCAGTCTTTTTTAATTTTAAACAGGTTTGTGGGTTTTTTGTGGTTACATTTCCTTATTCAATGACTGACTCTGTGTTCTTGCTGGTTTCCTTGCCTCTGGCTTGTAGATGCTACTCTTATTTTAGCCTGTGGACAACAACATCATAAAACATCATATCCTAGACATTCCTTGGTAGAGCTTTACTGACAGGTGATTTTTCCATTAGAGGATATTTCTCCAGTTTGACTCCACTCCTAATCCCTCTACAAAGTCTGTCTGGACTCTGGGAGCACAATTCAGAAGCCTCCTCTGGATATGTGCTCCCACCTTAGCGACAGTTTTGAAAACATAACAATGCTTTCTAATGTGAAGTCACAATAAAGTTCACACACTTGTTTAGTGAGGTTGAAGGCAAACGTTAAGTGTTGTTTAATGCAAAAGTATATTAGAAAGGAACTAAATCTTGCTGTGAAATTGTGCCTTTATATTACAGGAAGAGTCAAAAATTAGATTATCTTCAGTTCCAAAATTAGCACTTGGTTTCTGTTTTAAAAAGGCAAACATGGAAAAATGAAAGATTTGGAGATCTGGTACCTGCTTGAATTTGTGATTCATTTGAAAGTGTTGTTGAAACTTTTACTGCCTTGAATCACAAGCCTTTGGATTATATTTTACCTAGTCAAACGCGTTGTTGAAATTGGTTCTCTCTTAGGATAAGAAAACAGTCCTCAGATAGACTGCTAAAAAAAAATGCAATGTTCTAAAGGTTTTTACTTTTCCACAAGAAAAAACTAACCCGATCTGTAAACAGAATTCTTATGCCACTTGGGTACAGAACTGACATATTTTCATGAATTTTCTTCTAGAGGGAGACAAAGAAACTATTTTAGGGTTAGAGCACTCAGCTGAGGTGACATAGGGAGTTCCATCAACCCCCAGGACTTGGGCATCTAGTTCTTATGTTTAATGTGCAGATTCTAATCCACAGGATAGATATTCAACTAATGCAGTTCTGAGCTAAGAAATTATTGCCTGTCTTCTGTCCATCTGAAACTGTTTTCTGGAACAATGTTTTCCAAAAATGGACAGATTTCAGATGAGAATGAATCTTCCACGCATCACCAGTTCCTGAGAGGAAAAAAAAGCAATTTGACGCAAATTGTCATTGCAAAATACTTGTAGAATAGTTTGTGAGACAGGCAAAAGGGGTGCAATCCAGGTTGAGAACAACCACATGTTCAATGTATGATCCTACATGAAACCATTTCCATTCCATTAATCTTTCTCAAAACGAATAGGTCTGATCTATGGTAATTTATTAATGCAATAACGCAATCCAGTCATTGAAATGGTTGCCATGGGAATATATTGGCTAAATGTAATAAGGCATAAACAACAGAACTTGAAGACAAGCCATTACTTGGTGAATACTTTTTGACCAGATTGAGATAATGACTGAGTTATTGCCATGGAGTCTTTCCCTGGATGAGGGATTGGCATGCACTGTCAGCAAGTTTGCTGATGACACAAAGCTGGGTGGTGTCGCTGACACCCCTGCAGACTGGGCTGCCATTCAGCGAGACCTGGACAGGCTGGAGAGCTGACCAGAGAAAAATTTAATGAAGTATAACAAGAGTCTTGCATCTGGGCAAGAACAACCCCAGGTACCAGTATAGGCTGGAGACTGACCTGTTGGAGAGTATCACAGTATCACAGTATCACAGTATTATCAAGGTTGGAAGAGACCTCATAGATCATCAAGTCCAACCTGTCACCACAGACCTCAAGGCTAGACCATGGCANTGCTCCTGCTGGCCACACCATTCCTGGTGCAGGCCAGGATGCCACTGGCCCTCTTGGCCACCTGGGCACACTGCTGGCTCATGTTCAGGCGGGTATCAATCAGCACCCCCAGGTCCCTTTCTGTTTGGCTGCTCTCCAGCCACTCCGACCCCAGCCTGTAGCTCTGCATGGGATTGTTGTGGCCAAAGCGCAGCACCCGGCACTTGGACTTATTGAATGCCATCCCATTGGACTCTGCCCAACTGTCCAGGCGGTCGAGGTCCCGCTGCAGAGCCCTTCTGCCCTCCAGTAGTGAAGGAAAAAGGGATCTGGGGGTCCTGGTGGACAGCAGGATGACTATGAGCCAGCAATGTGCTCTTGTGGCCAAGAGGGCCAACAGCTTCCTGGGGTGGTTAGCAAATCAAGGATGATGAGCTGGTTGAGAGTGTGAGGGTTAAAATAAAAGGGAAGACAGGGGAAGGTGATGTTACTGTAGGGGTCTGCTACAGGCCACCTGACCAGCAGAAGCAAGTAGATGCGGCACTTCATCGGCAAATAGAAGTGGCCTCCAGGTCACAGGCCCTGGTCCTCATGGGGGCTTTCAACCAGTTTGACATCTCCTGGAGGGACAACACAACAAGGCACCAGCAATCCAGGTTGTTCTTGGATTGCATAGCTGACAACTTCCTCCTCCAAATGGTGGAGGAATCAACAAGAAAATGTGCTATGCTGGACCTTCTTCTCACCAACAGGGAGGGAGGGACTGGTGACCAGTGTGAGGATCAGAGACAGCCTTGTCTGCAGTGACCTTGTAGCTGTTGAATTTCAGATCCTCAGGCAACCAGGAGGAAGCTTACTAAGCTTATGACCCTGGACTTTAGGCATGCAGACTCTGATGGCTTCAGGGATCTGCTGGCCAAAGTATCATGGGATGAAGCCCTTGAGGAAAGAGGGGCCCAGGAGAGCTGGTCAGTATTCAAGGATCATCTCCTCTGTGTCCAGGAGCAATGTACACCAACAAAGAGGAAAGCAGGGAAGAATGCTAGGAGGCCTGCTTGGCTGAGCAAGGAGCTCCTGGACATGCTGTCACACAAAAAGAAACTCTACAAGGAGTGGAAGGGAGGACAGCTAGAGTGGGGGGTATATAAGGAAGCTGCCCGATCAGCTAGAGATCTGGTTAGGAAAGCCAAGGCACAGTTTGAATTGGACCTGGCCAGGGAGGTCAAAGGGAACACCAAGAATTTCTACAGGTATATGGATGGTAAAAAGAAGACCAGGGAAGAAGTGGGCCCCCTCAGAAAGGAAACAGGTGATGTGGTCACAAGTGACATGGGAAAGGTTGAGGTTCTCAATTACTTCTTTACCTCAGTCTTCACTGCAAAGGCCTCCAGCCACACTCCTGGAGT
>VXBP01004024.1:58076-97513 GCA_013400115.1 Rhinopomastus cyanomelas | reverse complement strand
TACTGGTGGGCCGCATTGGAGACCCTGGGGGGGCCGTACCCAGACCACGGGCCTGGGTTTGAGGACCCGTGGTCTAGTGCAATCCTCCTGCCACAGCAGGATCACCCAGACCAAGTCATACAGTCAGTCAGGGTTAGAAGGGACCACAGGATCATCCAGTTCCAACACCCTGCCATAGGCAGGGACTGCTCTCATCAGAGCAGGGTGCCCAGAGCCCCATCCAACCTGGCCTTGAACACTACCAGGGACGGAGCAGCCACAACGTCCCTGGGCCTCAGCACGCTCACAGTGAAGAACTTTCTGCTTAGATTGAATCTAAACCTCGCCTCTTTCACTTTGTAAGCACTGTCTCTCATCCTGTCACTACTGCTACCTGTAAAAAGTCTCTCCTTATTGTATAAAGAAGATTTGGTTTTTGTAGTTCTGTGTAGTTCTGTTAAATTAAAACAAGCGGCGAAGTAGACAAGCAGGGAAATGGTCCCCCTTCCCCTGCTACAGGGTCAGCATTGCTGCTTCATCCAGCTCAGGACTGGACATGGGCTCAAAATTCAGACTAAGGAGCTGGGGTGATGCAGCCTCTCATGGGCTGAGCATTTGGAANTGCTGCACCACACAGCTTGGTGTCGTCAGCAAACTTGCTGAGGGTGCACTCAATGCCTCTGTCCATGTCACCGACAAAGATGTTGAACAAGACTGGTCCCAGGACCGATCCCTGAGGGACTCCGCTTGTCACAGGCCTCCACTTGGATGTGGATCCACCAACAACCACACTCTGGGTGCGGCCAGCAAGCCAGTTCCTTACCCATCTAGTGGTCCACCCATCAATCCCATGGTCTACCAGCTTGGAGACCAGAATGTGGTGCGGGACAGTGTCAAAGGCTTTGCTCAGGTCCAGGTAAATGACATCAGTTGCTCACCCCTCATCCATTAATGTTGTGACCTGTTCATCGAAGGCCACCAGGTTTGTCAGGCAGGACTTGCCCTTAGTGAAGCCATGCTGATTGTACCCAATCACCTCTTCACTATTTGCCTGTCTCAGCAGTGCCTTCAGGAGGATCTGCTCCATGATCTTACCAGGCACAGAGGTGAGACTGACTGGCCTGTAGTTCCCTGGCTCCTCCTTCCTACCCTTTTTGAAAATAGGAATTATGTTTCCCCTTTTCCAGTCAGTGGGGACTTCACCAGACCGCCATGACTTTTGGAATAGAATAGAGAGGGGTTTAGCAACTCATCTGCCAGTTCTCTCAGTAGTACTCTTATGTGGTTTCAGCCTGCAGATAGACCTCACAGACTCCACACAGACCTTAGCTCTTCATACCCAAGAACTCCATCTTCATCCAAGATGAAGTCAGGGGTCAAAGGCTCAAAACACTCCTGGAACTTCCCAGTGCCAGCCTCAGGAGCAGCAGATCTCTCCCACCAGCCAGGTTGCCTAAGAAGCTGTCAAAAGCCAAGTGCATCCAGCATCTAAATGTTTCCTTTCTCTGGTGCCGCTCCTTTGAAACAATGAGGGGTGCTGATGAAGGAGGCTCCCAAGGACAGGCTCTTTCAGCAATGACCAGCTGGGAAAGGCAGGAGCTTCCCAGTGCAAACTCTGCTCTGGCACCAGTAGCTTTTTCTGTTCCCAAGTTAACTCATCACCTGCTGTGTGAAGGGGACTGTGAAGGTGAGAGGCAATGAGGACCCCAGTTCAACAAAAAACAAAACTACAGCCTGTGGAATGAGGGAAAGGGGAGCAGCAGGAAAATTCATGGCCCCCAACACCATCACTTAGTCCAATGGGCTGAAAATACAGAGTTCGCAAGTCATAGAATGTGTAGGGCTGGAAGGGACCTTCAAAGGTCATCTCGTCCAACTGCCCTGCAGTGAGCAGGGACATCTCAAACTAGATCTGAGATGCTCAGAGCTGATATAGGCTGCTCAGAGCTCCATCAGGCCTGACCTTGAATATCTCCAGGGGTGGAGCTTCTCCCATTTCTCTGGGTAACCTGCACCAGTGTCTCATCACCCTCGCAACAGTTGAGGGGAGCAACAAAGCCCAAACAGCAGAAGTGTCAGCAGTGGTGAGATAGTGTTGAGGAGGCTGAGTAAGCAGGGATCCTTAAGGTTGGAGAAGACCTCTGAGATCTTCAAGCCCTACCGTTACAAGAGTAGGGCTGAGAACCAATACTGTTCCTTGCTTCTTCCCCTCCTGGTACCTGGTTTTCCACATCCACCTATGGCAGGGTGACAGCAGTGGTGGAGGCAGCACTCCGTGATTCCCACTCCCATCCCCCCAATCCCAAATGTGAGCTTTAAAATGAAAAAAACCCCAACATTTCTCTCAACCCATAACGGAGAAAGTGATTTAATAAAGTTACTCAAAGCCTGGGCAGCTCTGAGCCATGTGGTGGCTGATGAATATGCATGGCCTGGGATTTACATCCCACACCATGCGTGAAGACAGAATGTCAGGCAAATGAGTTGTGAGAAGCGCTGCCCATGCAAATGTGGGCCCTGCTGCAGCTCTGTGCTGCGGCTCCCGTCCTCAAAGGCATTTCTGTCGATTCTTTTATTTGCATGGGAAATGGAGTGATGAAATGTCAGAACATTATGGAAATAGGTTGTATTCTGTGCAGAGGCAGTGGGATTCTAAAGGCACCTGCTGTAACAAGAGGGAAGTCCTGACCTCATGGTGGACAAACAAAACAGAGAAGTCAAGCCAAGATCCCGTCAGGCCACACAGGTTTGGGGTTCTGCAAACCCCTGTCTCCTCTGTATAACCTCCCAGTCCTCGTTATTAGACAACATACCGCAGTGCTGCAGGAACAGAGAAGCTGCTCTTTGCGCCCACAGTTTTCGTTCTCAGTTTCCTACTTTCAGGACAGAGACCAGGAGCCCAGTTCAGAACAGCTCTGGGTTCTTCCAGAGGCTTGGAAGGCCCTTTGTTGATGTTATGAAAGCTTCAGCAAACTGAACTGACAGTTAATCCTCTGGACTCAGGTTAGGAAGAGGCTGTGTAACTGCAAGAGGGTAAAAAGGCAGCCTGGACCTGACGACATCTCACCTGCTCCTATTTGGCTCCAGGTCATCACCATCCTTCTACACTCCAGTAAGCTCCTCCAGTAAGCTCTCAGGCACCCCCAGGTCACATTGACAGAAAGAACTGTAGGGTTTTAAAATCCCTCCTCTGTTGCAGGTGCCTCAGTCTTTCCGATTCCCTTTGACGTTCACACACCCAAGAAGGAAAGTCAGTCCAAAAGGAGTTGGGGACAACATCCCTCTGTCCTTCAGCTGCCTCCACTCAAGGGAAGACTTCACAAGTAACATCTTTATCTGCCTGTGGCGCTCCTGGGGCAGGAAAGCAAATAATTCCCTAAACTTGGAGGTAAACCAAGGAGACACCACAGGCTTTGCCTTTTAAAAACAGTAGGCTTTAGTGGCAGAACCTACAGTAACTGACAAAGATCAGGTCTGCCATCAGGGACCTGCTTTAGCAGCTCTGTCCCCCCCAACAAAGTATCCTCAGAGGAACCCCAGGGCACAGGCAATGCTGGATTCGATTTGATTTGTCACATTGTGATCTGAGGCGCTAGCACAGGCTGCCGAAGGAGGCTGTGGCTGCTCCATCTCTGGAGGTGTTCTAGGCCAAGTCAGATGGGGCAACCTGGTCTGGTGAGAGGTGTCCCTGCCCATCGCAGAGGGTTGAGACTGGATGATACGAGGAGAGGCTGAGGGAGTTGGGTCTCTTCAGCTTGGAGAAGACTGAGGGGTGATCTCACTAAGGTTTACAAATATTTGAGGGGTGGGTGTCAGGAGGATGGAGCTGGGCTATTCTCAGTGTCATGTAGTGATAGGACAAGGGGCAATGGTTGTAAGCTGGAATGTAGAAGGTTCCACATCAACCTGAGAAGGAACTTCTTCACAGTGAGGGTGACGGAGCACTGGAACAGGCTGCCCAGGGTGGTTGTGGAGATGTTCAAGACTCGCCTGGTTGTGTTCCTGTGTGACTTAGTCTAGGTGATCCTGTTGTGTCAGGGGGATGATCTTTCGAGGTCCCTTCCAGTCCATAGTGATTCTATGATCTCTCAGGTTCCTTCCAACACCAACCACTCTGTGGTTGTAGGTTTTCAGGTGCGGCATGTAACATTCGTAATATTTTCCCACAGTTCTTTACCACATCTCCCCAATTCCTCCATTTCAATGTGCAAAACTTCCTTTGTCTTCCCTCTTGCCTGAAACAGCACAAGGAGTAAAATTTAATGGCTGCTGTAAAAACCTGCCCAGATCAGTTACAGAAAAAACACCAGTTTTAAGGGCAATTTTTAAGGGCAAAATTCACTTTTTTTCCCTCTTAGGGTTTCAGAGTAGCTCAGACAGTCCCTAAATACAGGGGTGTTGGGGTTATGTGACCACTGGATGTCACTAGTGATTTAAGCATGGGCAGTCTTGCGCTGGCAGGCTGAGAAGTGACCCCAGGTACAGGGAACATGTTGGTGTTGACTGCCAGGGAGGTCAGAAATGACATCTACAGCACCGTGTTTTCACTACACAGAAGTTTATTATGAAAGTTAAACGTACAACACAAAAAGTAGCAAAAGCAGTCCTGTAGCTTTAAGGCAACTCTTACAGGAGATGAATCCAAGAGAAGATGATGCAACTTCAGTTTAAATAGGAATTATGAAAAAATATCAAATTGCATCAATAACTTAAAATGCACTTTAAAAAGTCTGCGCTAACCAGCGGAGGGACAGGCTCGTGATCTTAACGCCAGCATTAAGATAGGGGAAGCAGCGGAACGCTAAGTGACGGGAGGGGAAGGTCAGTATTTACACAGATACTCATATCCGATAGCATCGGTTCCTGTATTCTCAGGGTTTCAAAACCACCGTCTGAAACGTTAGGGAAAAAACAAACCCTTTTAAAATAAATCTTCAGCCTTATTCCATCAAAAAGACAGAGATGGCAGAGGAGCTGCAAGGCCAGGGATGTGTGTGGGTGCACGTGGGTGCCCCTTGACTAACTCACTGCAGAAACATGCAAGAAAAATTCTTTCTTAGAGGAAGAGGAGGAAGAGCAGCAAGAAAGACACGTGGCCACAGAGTGAAAGAAGGTCATTGTTCAGGTGAGTCACATTTCAATTGAAGTATCAAAATATTTCTATATTCGATGCCATTCTCACAGTTTACAGTTACTGACATTTTGAAGTGAGCGTTAAATATTCCCGTTATTAAACAGAAAGGTTCTCCTTCACATTGACATCTCTTGCAAGACCTTTTCACGTCATTTTGCCATCCGTGAGGTTAACTATCTTCATGACAGAACTGAATAAAGGTTTAAATTCCCAACCACACAGTCTCTACCTTAAAAATAGCTGTTTAAATACACATCACCTGCTTTAAAAAAGAAAAGGTATTTAAGGGGCATTTTAACTCATCAGGCTGCACAGGAAGCACCACATCTTTCACAAAGCCAAACCACATTCACTTTGGCCAATTGTTTTTTCTTTCAATACTGCACATGATGAAAGAATCTGCAACAAGTTGAGTTCATTCACCATCCCTCCCCCAGTAAAATAGGGCAAAACTCAAATGGAATGGGGCAAAATCCAAATTGAGCAGGGCAATTCAAGTCCAGTACAATTCATGCAGGTGAACTCATCCTGACCCACTACCCTGTTGGAAAGTGAGATGCAGTCCTGATGCACATCAGACCAACTACACATGGGGTGAGAGTTCCTGCACACAATCTCCTCTCAACTTTGTCACTGCTCAGCACAACTTTCCAATAAAAAAGAAGCTGAAGATATACATTAGGTTAAAGCAGCTAATCTTAAACATAATTCGATGCACATCACCTTGGCAGCTGATGGCTATTGTTCCCAGTTTAACGCCGTGGAATCGGACTGTAGAGTTGCAGTATCCCTTTGAATAGCCGTTTAAAAAAAAAAATCCCTGAATACAACGGAAGCCAACTTGCAACTTCCCAAGAGTTTCAGTGAAGTAACTATATACACGGGGATAACCACCGCCCAAGCTCGCTCACTATGTAGTAAAATCCAAGGCAGACAGTGGGGGCTGAATGCTTCAACGCATGGAAAGTTACATTTGGAAAGATTTTGCCAGTTAAAAAAGTGGAATCGACAAATTGTTTGCAGTGAAAAGAATTCTGCAACTGTAATGTCTGCAAACCCAGTGGGTTTGAAAAGAGGTTCTGACAGCTCCGATTCACTGGGTTTAGCTTAGAAATAACACAAACTCCTGTCAGCAGTTTGAAGGTCTTGCAAATTTAGTAGGAAAAACAAAAGGGAAAATGAAAGGAAGAGAAGAATGCAATTCTAAAATAAAGCAGGAGCACAACAAGGACAATCAAAACTCCAAAAGCCTGTATTAAAAAAAATAAAAATCAAACTTGGAATGCATCGGCTTCCAGCAGTTCACAACAACCACCACCACCCAACAAAGTTTTAAATTCGCAATATCTTGACCTATTTTTAAGTGACAATTTTTATTACAGTCGAGACAAACGGTTTTGTAGCTGCATAAATTTCCGTTTCACTAAGATAGTGCCGACAAAAATCAGTTTGCATAGAATAAAAACCAACAACCCCACCCCTCAATTTCCAATTGCCACCGGCTACGTGCTCAAAACACGGGAAACGCAGGTATCGTAACATAAACATAGTGCAAACCATGGCAGGTCACGGGGAATCTGACTGCCGTAGGCTGGGAGACAGACCGTTGGATACCCAGTTATCACAGTTTCTGGTCTTTTTTTTTTTTTTTTCCTTTTTTTATTATTAAATCCTTTGCCAAGTAGAAGCAATGCACTCGGGTGCAGACCCGGGGTACGTCTGCGCTGCTGCCGCCGTTTGTTAACGGAGTTTGAGATCGTCGCCGCTTCCTAGGTTTGACCCAGGACTAGGGTCTTGCTGTCTTCTTGCCTGTGTTAAACAAACATATATTTAGGGTCAGGGAAAAAGAGGATTTACAAGTTACCAGTTAATTTCGTCAGTGTATTAATGTTACCAAGAACAATTCTAAGACAGAAACTTCACATTTCGCGCATTAATTTTTAACATTCATTCTTTTCCCGCCACATCAATTCAGAAATGCCCCCAAACCCTAAGGAATCTTAGAGGAGGGGCTGTGGAACCAGCACTCAGGCACCATCCTCTCTCTGAAGGAGCACTGAGCTCTGACTCTGCCTCCTCCCACTCAGCCTGGAATAGTCAGTTAAGTTTTGTCTCTCTTCTTCCAAGATGCATTCTCCTTCCTGGGAAATTCCCTTCTGTAAATGGTATTTTTAGGATCATGAGTTTTGGGGAGAAAAGCTGCAGTGGGAGTACATTACACTACTTCCAAACAAACCTCCCCTCAGTATTTTCAGTAGGAAACATTTCCTTCAGCTTTCCCTGGAATAAAGAGACTTATGTAGTACGAGGCCAACATACGTTTTCACATTTTACCCTACTGAGAAGGTTTTTTCCTGTAAAATTAGCAATGACACAAAACTGAGAACACACTGGTACTCAGGACCATGTCCCTGTGTTAAAACAGAAAAGGTAAAAGTTCATTTGAATAATTTGATTCTGTTAAACAGTGTAAAGAGGAAATTAAGGATGGCAAGTCACAGCAACATCTCAGCAAAACCTACTTTCTCTGCTTGTACATGCGCAGATTCCCTTTCAGAATTTTCCAGCAATTCTGCAGGTAAATACTTGTTGTTCTGGGAACACCCTCACAAATTTAAACAATTGCCAATTCTTTAAAAGGTTCCCAAAATCTTAAAAGGTCCTCAATTCTTTAAAAGAGACCCAAATTCTTTCAAAGGTTCCACTGACATATCCAGTACTGCTGCATGTTAGCTATTTCAGAGTGAGACAATGACCTCACATTCTGCTCTGTCTGCACTGCTCACACTCTGGAGGAAACCATCCACTTATCCTACATACAAAAAAACTCTAGATGTGACAAGTGACATCCTGCTGGTGCCCAAACCCACAGATTTCTTGGTAATCTTTCAGAGGAACTGTGTTAAAGCAAACAGCTGTGATCACACAGAGCTGGAGATAAGTGCTGCAGGCACAGTCCTTCCACCTTGAAGCAGAATACTGGGAGATGGTTCTTAGCTGAGATTTTCATGTTTGTTTTCTAAAGTCAAATGATTCAGCTATGAGTATCAAAATCTCTGTGGAAAAAGTTCATGAGGGAGAGCCTACGGGTTTTTTCCTTTCCTTCAACAGCAAACTGTGTTGTAAAGACTCTGGTCAGTACAGCTTAGGTGTGGAACAAGCCTAAACAGATACTTCCACACTAATTTAAGAGTGGGCCTAAGGTTAACAGAAGGCTAGCAGGTTCCACTTTGCATCATTTCTTCCTATTGAACAGACTGCAAATGAACTCTCCTCATTTTAGCTGCTGCCTTTCTCCTAAAAGGAAAACAAGAGAATACACCATTGAAGATGTTGGTAATTCTTAAATTTACACCAATTTTCTACTTGATAAACATTTTTACAGTTAACTAGGAAACTCGGCAAGTTAATTGCTGCTCTACTATTGCTCCAAAAGTATCAGAGCTTCTTCTTCAGCAAACAAACTGTACAACTGCCAATTCCGTTGTCAAGTTTTAGCCAAGGCTTCAAGGTAGAGGCATATGGTTGCACTTAGGCTCTGACTAAAGTGGCCTTTTCTTTCCAATCATACAAAAGAACTTACATGATTCATAACTTCATGGCTACTTGTAGAGTTTGCAGAAGCTACCACAGAAAAACCACCAGATTTTCCCTCTCAAGCAATCTGCACAAAGCCATGCCAGGTTACCCCCACACCTACCAGCCACTCTCACTGCAGGACCTTACACCAGTCTGTGTGGATAGAGGGGTGATACTGCATTGCCCTAAAGGGGGATGTACATAAGCAACCGCAACATGTGGGAATGGCCGCTCTTCCTAATCAGATACCCTCTTGCTTGGGCAATACTACTGCGTGAATCGGGTTTACTCAGTCAGTGCAGACAGGGCAGTGAGGTGCTGGAGCAGGTCCAAAGAAGAGCAATGAGCCTAGTGAAAGGCCTGGAGGACAGGTCTGATGAGGAGCAGCTGAGGCAACTGGGGTTGTTTAGACTGAAGAAAAGGAGGTTGAGGGGCAACTTTATTGCTGTTTACAACTACCTGAAAGGAGGCTGTAGAGAGGTGGGGGTTGGCCTCTTCTCCCAAGTCACTAGCACGAAGACAAAAGGAAATGGCCTCAAGTTGTACCAGGGAGGTTTTAGTTTGGACATCAGGAAAAATTTGTTCGCTGACAGCGTGGTCAGAGATTGGAACAGGCTGCCCAGGAAGGCAGTGGAGTTGCAGTCCCTAGAGGTGTTAGAAAACACGTATATGTGGTGCTTGGAAACATGGTTTAGTGGGGCTGGGTTGATGGTTGGACTTTGTGATCTTGAGAGTCTTTTCCAACCTTAATGATTTTGTGATTCTATGACCAGTCACCTCCTGACAAGGTGCACATACTTGGCACATAACGACTAAACTGAGCTTTATGTGCTAAAAAACCATAAAGGCATCCTGTACCTAATTGTAGAATAAAACACACTCATGAAACAAGAAAACACCTTGTCTGCAGAGAGCATCAGGCATCAGGTGGTGCATCTGCCCACTGGTAAGGGGCAAAATACAACTTTCTTAAGACATGTCATAAGATCCCACTGCTCACTCGCAGGAGGAGCATATGTTACTATCTGATAGTTCTCCTTGGGCCATTACAGGAAGCTACAAGTTCCTTTTTTATAGATGTTAAGTGGCAATTTCTAGAATTCCCTGTTTGGGGTCCTGTTCTCTCAGCAGAACTGATCAATCCTCCGAGTCGCAGCGTCTGCAGGATTTCTGCAGCTTGTACCTTATGATGCCACAAAGAAGCATCTGAATGACTCTGGGTGAATAATGTGCTCACCTCCTCAAAGATTAAGGGGGACTTGCTTCAATTAAGAAAGATGCATCTATCTTTGCCACTGGGAGATGGAAGACTGTGCTGTGAGTCATGCACCGAGTCATGTGAAAGCAGCAGTTATTCATCTGATCTCAGCATCTTTCATTTTTCAGTCAAAGGCCGGGTTGAAGTTTGAAGCAGTTACTTCAAATGTTGTTCAGCAAAAGGATAAATATCTGCACAAGAGAAAAGCCTGAAAATCCTGCACAGATCCCACCACAGCTAGAATTTTCCCAAAAACTAGTGTATTTTATCCTTCTAAATACCCTGAATTTGAATAGTTAATGTGGTGAACAACACTCTGCTTTCAGCACATGAAGTCACACAAATCTGCAATATGGAAGGAATTACAACTGGCCATGAGCCACTGCAAACCTCTAACACTGGAGAGGGTACCGATGACCGACCAACTGACCAACCACTTGGAAGAAGTGCAGTAACATTCTAGGCAGAAAACCTCTTGTAACGTGCTAGTCTAGATTTATTCAGGCTTAGCTCAGAATGCTGATACACAACAAGGATAATAAACAGACTAACAACAGAAAAGTTACTCACAGGATCATTTTGACTTGAGGGTACAAAAACCCCACAACAAGTATCTCCTGCAGCAATTATGCCTCTGCTCTTTTCAACCCCCCTCATCTCCAAGCTTTCCCTGAGCCCAGATACGGGCTAACGGTCATGTCAAGATTATGATGCTGTAACATCCAGATGATATTTTCTTCTTAATTAGCTTGAAATCACTGAATTGTTAGCTTAGAATTGTGATGCCTGTGGACAAGGATCACATTGGAACATTTACATCCATTACTGGGGCACTTAGGAATCACAAATGTAAGAATAATGGCAATTAAGGAAGCAACACACAAGCCATTCCTTTGGCAGCCAAGTCAGACATCCTCCTCCTGGCCCACGTTGCAGCTGATGGTGCTTTTGCAGTGCCAATAGATCTCCTTACGCTGCCTTCAAGAAAGGTTCTGTAACCACTCTTCTCCTGGGGAGATTCAGAGGCTTCCAACATATCTAAGGAAACCTAATGCCTTGTCCCACATTTTTTAAGGCAGGAGGAGATCATTTGAAGAAGGGCTCTCACAAAGAGTAGCCAAAATAAAGTCCTTCCATGGACAACTCCACTGCAATCCTTCAGCTTCTGCTGAAGCAGATGAAGCAGCTGCATGATGTGCCTTGGCACCTGTCATCTATAATTTACTAAATAAGTGAAAAATCAGGCCACATTATACAAAACTAAACAGCCAACATTTGGATTCTCTTAGAAGGCCTGTCAATCTCCAGAAAAGGATTTCACAAACCCCCAAAACCTGGGAACATGTTGCAAATACTTTTCTAAACAGCATATAACTGCCCAAAAAAACCACACCCTGAAATGAAGAGCAATCCTCAGAAAACGACCAGTTACAGCCAAGTGCACCTCCACAATAGCCCTGGGGTTGCTTTGTTTCCCAGCTGTAACATTCATTCTGCAGTTGCCTCTCCTTTCACTTGAGCCTGGGCAGAAATCTTCCTTAGTTAAGTCAAGCACCACTTAGATGAAGGAAATGATGGAAAACAGTCTCAAATTTGGCAAGAGGTCTGAGAATTCAAAGTCTTTGTAGCACAATGCTGTGATTCCTTCATCCATTCTGACTGCCTCCCAAGGCTCACTGAAAGTCAAAATACACCATTTTCTTAACCAAGGCCACGGATAGAAACCATTTGGCATGCACCTCCATCACAATTTCATTTGAGGCTTGCAGTGATCTCTACCCTAAAACCACCCACCAGGGGTGCAATACCCTGAGCCTGTTCTCCCCATAGCAGCTGCTAGAATGCTACAGAGCATGGCCAGGCCAAGCGGCACAATTTCCTCACCAACCCTGTAATCTTTGTGCACAACCTACAGATTCCACTACACTCTTGCGGTACCTGGACTGAAGTAAGAGGAAGCCAGGTAGGGGAAGAGCACGGCCGGAGTAGAGCTTTGAGGAGCTTCATATACAGAACAAAATGTTTTACTCTTGTAAGAAAACCATTTTCAAGATTAAAAAAAACATGCAAGCTTGACCTGGTCCCTTGTAGAAAGCACTGTCTGAAGCCTGGGCTAAAGGTTATAAATTTATAATTAATATTGATCACCTCCAGACGATATTCCTCTGTTGTTCAGCCCCTTTCTAACCTTCATTGACTGAAAGAAGACGCTTAGATTACAGTATTCCCTGATTTGCACGATTGATCTCCCCTGTCCCGCAGCCAGCATTGATCCTGCCCAGCACAAATTGTTTTTCTGACAGATGCAATTGCAGAGCATTTCTACCCAAACAGCAGCAATCTGAAGTCCTTGTGAAAGACTTTAATGTGTTTTTCTAAATTATGTTGTGTTTGTCCTGAATATAAAAAAATCCTATACATACCCACACTCACTGGGGCACTCACCAAGCCTGCACTACCCTCTGCATATGGACAATTAACAATTTGGATTTCTTCGACTACCAGAAAGCTGTGTTAAAAGTGAAACTATTCTTACATTTTAGGTACTCTCCAAGGTGACAACAGTAAGTAGGAACTACAGTCAGTCCAGACCTATTTTTTGATGAAAAAACCTTTTTGGGGACAGTTGTTGAGGATTTTCATTTGAGCTTGGGGGGGAGGGAGCTGTTTGAGTTGGTTTTTTTTCTGTTTGGTTTTGGTTTTTGTAGGGTTTGGTATTTTTTAAGCAAGAAAGAAATATTTTTTTAAGAAACAACTTCCCTGTCTAGAACCTTGGAAGAATAAGAAAACTTGTCCTACTATTTGGTTCTGTTCCAACAGTGAGCTGTTTAGATTTCTATAGCAAAATCCTGTTTTCTCAGAGCTCGCAACTTCAGCAACAATGAAGCACAAGAGCATCTCTCCTCTCTCCCATTTCAACTCAGGATTCCCAACAAATAGCAAAACTGTGTGGAAAACTAAGGCAAGACTGAGTATTTAAATTTTACCTACTGTTTACTCCAGCAATTTTTAAAGGCTAGGGCTCTTTGGAACTTTGTAGTGAGATGCATTTCTGCTGGAAGAAACAGAAGTTTCAAAACAGGGGTTTTTTTGTTTTTCAAGAAAATGAAGGTTTGGGGTTTTTTTTAATGGGAAATTCATGCAGTTTCCTAAAATGGCTCTGCTTAGCCATTAATGTAATTTAAATTTAGCACAAGACCACAAGCAGACAGATTGCTTGGCTAGACTGTTTCGGGGAAGAGCAAACCACTCTGCCTCTTCACTCACGACGTTGCTAAAATAAAGGGCAGGGCAGTAATGTGGGGTATGAACAGAGAACAGAAAAATACAACATTTAAAACACTCCAGTTCAGCAAATTACACTGCAAAACTCATCCAACTGCACTCAAACAGGTAATTCTGAAGTTCCAGTTTGCCTGAACAGAACTAACCTTCACAAAAAACCCCACTATAGACACAAGAGTCTCTTCATCCACCTCCTTGAAAAATCCACCACTTAGGAATCTTCTGCTCCAGTGAAGTGTTGGCAGGAGGCACCGCCCACTTGCTGCTTTTCTAGTCTGAACCCCAGCCATCGCTTTCCACGTGTTCGGATTTTACTAACTGGGGCTGCTTCAGTCTCTGGATGACACTAACACATTTTGCATTATGCTACTATGGCCTGAACCCTAGTTACGAAGCATGAGAGTTTCAGAACTGGAAAGTTCAAGCAAATCTAGACAGCGACGCCATAGTGATTTCTGCAGAGCACTGCTCCTCACACCAAACAGAAGGAAACACAAGGACTGACTCTCTCAGTCAAGACACAAGGGGATAAAACTCAGTCTCCTTGCTGTATTTTAGCAGTTTGGCAAAGGAAAAGGTACAAATTGAACAGCACAAGTTTGCTAAGCAGGTCCATGGTTCTTAAACTTATATCACCTTCTATTTTTCCAACAGCCTTTAAACTAGGGATAAGGTCTTTCTTCATGTGTTATCAAATATTTCCTGTCTCAGCATTCCAATGCTTTTGTAAAAGTGGAATCCATTGGAACACAACATTAATATTGAAGCAATTAATTAAAAACACTCTGACGTCAAAAGCATCTCCGAAACAAAAGAATCCCGAGTAGCAAGGCAGGATTTATGGTATCTGTGGTATCTATTAACTTACACAAGTTGATAGAAAAACTCCAGAGCACCTCATATTCAAAATTGAAATGAACACAATTCAGCTCAGAGGAACTTAAAAACTGGGGTGAAAACTCCTCAGTCTGCTCACACCCTATTTACAACAGAGGAACGCTGTAGCTGCACAAAACGACCATCACTGTTGGAAATTTGAACACAACCTACCAACTGCTGCTGATTCTGCCCTCAGATGCAAAGAAAAAATTTATGACAATTGAGATTTGTTGTGCTAATGAGGTCAGAAATGCAAGAGATACTGCAAGGAAAGGAAGGCAAACAGGCCTGACTGCACTCTCAGTGAGTCTGGTTGGTGTAAGGGTTCACTTTTCTCTTTTTTTAGGACATATCAAAATGAAAATGAGCATAACAATTATTCCCGAGCTGTTCCCCTTCAAAATATCTCCATTCTAATGTCCAACAAGTCCTTCTAACTGCTTTCAATGCCCTTCACTGATCACTCTAGGCACCACTGTATTTTTAAAAGTCTGCAGAGAGACTTTGAACACGGGATCTTTTCTACACACAAAGCTGTATAAATAAAGAACTGAATCTGATCATTTTCATATGCTGCCAGGCTTTGGATGGATAAATGTTCCCAAAGAGCTGGCGCCTCTGCTTTGGGTAAAGTGGATGGAATACTGCAGGATTCCCCTTCCATCCCCCACTGAAGCAGAATCTGGTCTCTATTAAAGGCTTTCTGGCTGCAATTCTACTGCCTGAAATATCCTGACTTTATACAGTGTAGCAACTCCTAAAACAATCCTTAACACTGATGAGATCCTATTCCAGGTCTGTCAATTCTGAGTTATACTACGCAGAAAGAAAAAACTTGTTAAGCCTTAGTGATGATGAAAGGTGCACAAAGTCATACGAAAACAATCGTGCTGAGAAAACTAAAGTAGAAAACCCAGTTATAGACCTACAATCAACTGAGACAAAAATCTCTTGGTTAAACATATTAAACACGTACGGAGAAATAAAATAAAGCACGCATCACAGAATGTTATCACAATTACTAAAAACTCGTATCTGACAACACATACATTTGAAGCACCTTTGACAATGTTTTTTCACTCTGCTTAAACATATTTTGAGTAATTTTTCCTTTTCTTCCTTTCTGTAGGTGATGTCACACCAGTGCCTTAGAAACAGGACAATGATTACTGTTGTTTTAAGGGAAAATAGGTACTGGCAGCTAAGAAGGACATAATTTAATAGCTGTTGCCTTATTAAAGCAAGAGCCTTCTCAGAAGTTACTGAATCCAGCTCCTGCAGCTGCCCAGGGATGTGGCTTTTTGTGTCTCAGTGTCTCAAGTTTTGATGCCTGCCATGAAGACTCAGATACTTAGTATCACCTCAATCTCACCATTAATTGAAAGAGTTTTTGTGTGTCTAGCTGCAAGTAACTGTTTTCTATGCTTGGAGGCAAGAATAAGTTTCAAAGAATTCTAGAAATTACTTCAGGAAGTCTCGTTCTTTTTTGACCTTCGGCATTCAGTAAGCACATGGCCTTTCTCTGCACTAACTGGAGTGGAAAAGGAAAGCACAGTAAAGGAAAATAAATCAAGAAACGCTTGAAGTAAATTGGGGTCAAGAATATAAGGCTGGGTTTAAACATCTGACTGAGTTGTTACAATTAAGACAGGCAGCCACAGATCTTCATGAACAGCTTTAAATGAATTCTGCCTTCCTCTTGACCTGAGCTAACAAGCAAGTTCCAGCTCTGCTGTGGCAGGCACAGGATGACAGCCAACCCAGCTGTTGCTCCAAGGTACTCACGGCAGTCAGGTCTCAGATGCAGAGATTTCACCTTTACTACAGCCCACATCTGACCTGGCTATATCAGCATTTGTAAGGAAACACCCACCAGCCATTCCTTCAAAGTGAGAGATACTGTTCTCCACATCTGCCTTTTCCCTCTCAGTGTCAGAGTTTTCCAGTTGTACTTAGAAGGGAAGGAATTCTGTCCAATCATCTCAGTTATCAGTGAGGAGGCCAGAAGAGAAGTAGCTTGGCAACAACCAAAATTTCTGAAAACCTGAGAAGCAACAGATTGATTCTCTTTGGTTAAAGTCAAGTCAGGCTTTAGCAAGAAAGGACAAGGGAAGGGAAAGAAATGCAGTGTTTCTGTTTTCTGCCCATTCTCTGCCTGACCTACTGCCTGTCTTAACTTGCCAACTCTGCTCATGTCTGTTCCTCTTGCAGCTCTTGCCTTTCTGACATCTCAAAGCAGCTGGTTTCCATTCCCTTTTCTGGCTCCTATTTTTTTTTATCCCAGTAATTTCTGCTCTCATCAAGAAAGAACAAGAATCAAGACTGTGGGGCCCTAGAGAAGCAAAGAACAAGATGCGGGAACTGCACCAGGGAAACAGAGACGAGGAATAAGACTCCGTGCCAGTAAGAAAAAGGTGAGAGGAAAACAAAATGGTACAGGAAAGCAGATTGTGGCATCTGATAAAGTTCACTGGTAATGCTTCCCACAGCATGGGATAGTGTCCTACTACATTGCCTGCCCCCAGCTCCTGAGGCGTCTCCTGTGTTAAGGAGGAACACAAGCAGTAAAAGATCTCTCTCGCTGCTCTTAAAGTATCGGTTGAGGGAGATGGCAGCTCTGTGAGTAAACGTACCCTTATGGCCTAAGTCACTACAGCAAAGACCATCTACAGAAAGGAAGGAAGGCTTAAAATCACAATTCTTGTCAAAACTTCAAAATCTGGAAATCCATTTGACATGAGCGATGCACTCTGCAATCTTTACACACCAACACAAAACAGCAAACAGAAAATACACAACATGTACAGACAGACACATAAACATAAAACAATCTGAAGTTTTGGGAAAGTACTAACCAGTTACTGACAGCAGCTGTGAAACCCTCACCTCCATTTCCTCCCGATGAGACCTGTCTCTATCCTCGAACTCACGAGTTCTTCGTCGAGCTTCTTCAAAGGCTTGTTGTGCCAACGCATCCTCCTGCTGCCAAAGGAGACAACACAGAGTGACACAAAAGGATATCCTCATTTCTGCCAGACCACATTCTTTTCGAGCATCAGGGACAGCTTGGCAGCAAAGACAGGTATGTCTTACAGAATCAGCCAGAACACGGGTGAGCTTCAGCAAATGAGACAACGCTCACCTTCATCATTGCAGCAGAGCAACGCAGCTGCTGTGGCAAAACTGCTGTCCCAGACTGGTTTAAAATTCCGCTGGGTGGTTGTTTTTTTTTTTTTTACGAGCTAGGATTTCTCCAAAGTTATAGGAAAGAGGCAATGTATTTTACTCTTCTTAAAGTAATTTTGTATATTATTCAGAGGTTTGTCTAGGTAAGAGTTTATTTGTATCATCACATAAATAATGGGAATTTAATTATCTTTCATTAGAAGAATGATTCTCTAAAGTACAAAGTGAATAAAGCCTTAATTTTATCGAAACCTGCTGAAAGTGCAGCAAGATGAACATTTACAGTCCTTAAGTATCATTTAAATTAAATTCAGATGCTTAAGAAAGTGCAAAGAAGTTATTCCTCTACTAATTTGTACCCATTCCCATACAACACAGATGTCTGTGAGTCTTCAATGGCCTCGTTTTGCACAAGAATAGATTTAATAAATTAATGTTAAAAAATTAATTCCTTGGAACCATGTTTTCTATTATGAAAGATTATGAATAAAGTGTTATTAATACCTAAGCCATTAGTAATTGGTTTAGAAATTATTTCTCTTAAAGAGACTTTTTAAGCACATATTTTGCTCAGGAAGAGAACAGAACATTCTGTTCTCTTAAAATGTTCAGAATTAAAGAGTCTAAAGAGGTTCCACAAAACACTAAGGCTTGGTTCTCTCTCTTCCTAACTCCTCAACTATAATCACTACTAACTCATCGTTATTTTAAGGCTGATAGCTTTACTTAAAAATGAAATTTAAAATATATACTAACCTTGACTGTTAGAGGACATAAAAACATTGAGAACCCAACTAAATTTTAATATACCAAGGGATTAAGTGCATTAATTTTTTCATTTAAGATAAAGCATCCCTATTCTGGAAGAACATTAAATTGCCTTTTTTGCTGTCGGCACACTCGCACGCCCTGGAGCTAGTCTGTGAACCAATGTGGAGGAGTGTCCCTGGTGGGCTACCACAGTGGAATAGACACATCTGTCAGTCAGCATCGTGGCACAGCGGGTCCCCAGACAGCTCACTTGAAAGGCAATGGATAGAGCTGCCAAGAAGGGAACGGTTTAACATCGCCTGCTAGTTTTGGAAGCAGAATTTGGCCCTTTCTAGCTATCTTGATGTTCATGCAAGGTCAGACAGCGGAAAGCAAGTTTGCTCTTAATAATGCAGAAGGACAGAGATGAAACAGCTAAGCTTGTCTCCCAGATGACTACAGCAAAGTGGCCTCATTTCTAGTTTACACGAGACATGGATGTCTGTATCACCTTCTCTTCTAAAAAAAATTTAAGTAAAAGCAGGTATTTTTAAAGACATTTCTACATTTTGCCATCGTTTAAAGCAAAGGTAACATACAGCCTCAGCCAGAATAAAGAAAAGGACACAACTAAAAGGAGCTGAATCAGAAGTTCTTGGGAAAATCTGCATGACGACACCCAGAACAAACAAATGGCAACAGTTCAAACACTGGTTTAGTAATGTCTGAGGGGGGAGGAAGCATCAGAACTCACTTTGGAAGTAAAAATGATTCTGCTTTTCCTCTGCTGATGTATTAAAACAGAAATGGGAGTCAGAGGGGTGCAAGGGCGGTGATGCCAACAGACTCCCTTTGGACAAGGAACAGTGGGTAACACGGGTAACGCATGGTATAAGGCATTAAAACCCATTCTGACATCTGTGCTATTTTGGGATCCATCTCAGCAGTTCGGTCAAGTGCCACTGGCAATACTAAATGGTTTTTAAAAAGGAAGCAAAATGACACACAGGAAAAAGGAAACTGTTGAATGGAAAAGATTGGCCAAATGTTTACAATCCTAACAAATAGAAGGGTTGCAGCTATTCTGTGTCTGCGCAGTGCCTTAAGGACACCCAGAACTCTAAGGTGACCAACAACTACCTGGTAATCACTGAGAAGCACCAACTCCACACGTGTGACTGAGTACAAAGCTACCCCTGAGGATCTCGTTGTGCAATACCTCTCTGCTCAGAACTGACAGCTGAGAGCAGGCAAACACTGCCTCACTAAACAGACCAAAAATAAACTGTTCTGTTTGCAAATGTTATCTGAAGACAGCAAAAAAGAATCCTTAAGCATCCTTAAGAGTATATCCACGTGGAGAAACTAAAATAATGCAAGAGCATAAAAGAACATTTATGGGGAAGTTAAAAGGAGAAAAATTTAACACACCGGTTTCCCTGGCCCCTCCTTTTCAGAAGGTGCCAACATCTTTCATGACTATCCAATTTTGGAAAAGAGAGAGACTGTCTCCTCCTGAGCACATGCCCAGTCTTCTCTGGTTTCTTAAGTTACAGTGAGGCAACACACCACAAAACTAACAGTTACCACTCTCCCCGTGTAGTTTGATTTGAATGTTTGCAGCTCTTGAACAGAAACAAACTGATCCAGCTCTGCATGTCTGGAACAGAGCAGGCTCTTGGTGTTTAGGTGGAATCAAAAGGTTCCTACTTGTTACACAGCAAGGCTGTAAGGTTTCCCTCTTACTGGGTCTAAAGATACAAGTGAGAGCTGAGGAGGAGACATACAGAGGAAACATAAGTGCAGACTCTTACATCTGGGCAAGAACAACCCTAGGTACCAGTATAAGCTGGGGACTGACCTGTTGGAGTGTAGTGTAGGGGAAAGGGACTTGGGGGTCCTGGTGGACAGCAGGATGGCTATGAGCCAGCAATGTGCTCTTGTGGCCAAGAGGGCCAACAGCATCCTGGGGTGGGTCAGAAGGGGGGTGGTTAGCAGATCAAGAGAGGTTCTTCTTCCCCTCTACTCTGCACTGGTGAGACCATACCTGGAGTATTGTGTCCAGTTCTGGGCTCCTCAGTTCATGAGGGATGTGGAGCTTCTGGAGAGAGTTCAGCGTAGGGTAACAAAGATGATAAAGGAGGTGGAGCACCTCCCTTATGAGGAGAGGCTGAGGGAGCTGGGTCTCTTTAGCTTGGAGAAGAGGAGACTGAGGGGTGACCTCATTAATGTCTACAAATATTTGAGGGGTGGGTGTCAGGAGGATGGAACTGGGCTGTTCTCACTGTCATGTAGTGATAGGACAAGAGGCAATGGTTGTAAGCTGGAACACAGGAGGTTCCACATCAACCTGAGCAGGAACTTCTTCACAGTGAGGGTGACGGAGCACTGGAACAGGCTGCCCAGGGGGGTTGTGGAGTCTCCTTCGCTGCAGACATTCAAGACCTGCCTGGATGTGTTCCTGTGTGACTTGGTTTAGGTGATCCTGCTGTTGCAGGTGGATTGGACTAGATGATCTTTCGAGGTCCCTTCCAGTCCGTAGTGATTCTATGATTCTATAACATCCCTTATTTAAATCATTTCCAGCACATGACTGCTGGAAGCAACTCTCCAGAGGGGGCTGAAGGAAAGTAAAGGTAGGTAATTTGGAAAACCAAGAGCTTGTGTGGTTTGAAAGGTTTGTGCAAAAAAATCACTTGTATGTGACAGAGAGAGGTGTAACAAAGGGACTCAGCAGTGTCACACAAACGAGTTCATAATTCATGAGTGAGTTGCTTTGTGATGGACAGGTATGAACTGTTGAGTTCACCACCAAACTTAGATTTTAAGTTAAAACTCCGGTAATTGGTGTTACTACAAAAGTTACTGTCCACTCTACAATTCTGCATAGAAGCTCCACGCAAACGTGGTGCAGCAGCTTTTCGTATGAGTTAAGTAGCTTTGTTACCAAGCTGCAAAAATTTGTCTCAAGTCTGACTAAAGTAAGGAACACTATGGCTATGTGAAACTTATATACGTGACGTGTGCCCTTAAAGAGTCACTACCTCCATGTTTACTTCACTCTTGTGTGAGTCCAAAGATTTGGCTTCACATAGATGGTAACACTGGAGCTAGAAAGTTGTAGTTAGGAACTCAGTTCTCAAAAGCTGCCATACCTTAACGGTCTGCCACTGCTAGAGAACTAAATAAAAAACCCTATTCCTGCTCTCCCCATCAGTAACAAAATAAAAAGCTACTTAAATTCATCCATCCTAAAGTAAACAGTCAGAACAGACTTGACAGTTAAAGTAGCTTCTCAAACACCAAGATTTACTCTGTAGCACTGCAAGAGAGCTAAATCACCCACAAAGTTGTGAACTACAGATGATTCTTACCCCTAATATTTAGATCTAACTAAAAGACAAGTGTAGCTACAGCCACACACTTCTGAACTTCCACGCTCTGAGTTTTCTTTGAAATTTGTACTCAAAGTGAAAGCAGAAAACAAGCACATGAGGACGTGTGATCACTACCTGACTGCGAGTTTCCTTCCTGAAGAACAAATGTCTAAGGGTGCAGCAGCCATGGGCAGACTGCCTTACCTGTGCTCTCTCTTCATCAAATTCCAGGCAGCCCATACCATCAAGTCTCTGTAGATCTATCCAGCCTTTCCAGATGACACAGACACCATTGAGAATCATCGGTGCCTTCAAATACACCTGAAATTAAAGCAAAAATACATGTTCTGAATTTGAAAGTGTTAACACGTGAAAATACTGGGGCAGGAAGCTTCTATGTGTATTCTTAGAAGAACATCCAAAGCAGCTGGTAACAGGAGACTCCGCTTAACAGCTTCTCCTGCCTCCTTTCCAGGAACTCGCTTTAATTAAGTGAGTGCCTTGACTTTTGCCTACTGTAGTGGATGGAATACATTGAAGCTGTGTTCTCAGTTTATGTACAAGGGTGGACCAGGATTTGGCTAAAATTCTGTTATTGCTTCCAGTTACAGGAACTGTTTTCCTCCTCAGCTTACCTTGGTGTTGCAACCAGACACAGAGGCTCCTTCTCTGCACATTTAAATGGTTAAACAAACTTTCCTACTCCCCAGCAGCTGGGTTTTAATCCAGTAACAGGGACTTTTTCAACAAAGAATAAGCACCTGCTTCAGTTCTCCTCAATTTACAAGCCAGTCTGATGTTTTACCAAACTGACTAAGAATGTCTTCCTGGGTCTATTCTAACATTTTTGAAAGGGTTTTCAAATGAAGCAACAGCAGACAACAAAACCCATCTGCAGCATCAACCAATGGGCACAATGCCTCAAGCTGCAGGAGCAAGGAATAATGCATTAGCTCAAGGCCCTGCACGGAGATACCGGTCAATGATACAGTGATTTACAACAGAAGTATTTCCCATTCTAAAGGCCAGAGATTAATCTCCACACAGGAAATTTAAAAAGAAGCAAATATAACACTTAAAAGAGTTTGACACCTTATATTCTGTGACATCAGCCTTCAAAACCCACAGCAAAATTACCTACACTGCAAAGAAAAATCACTGTTTAGTAGTTACTTCAGTCTGCTTGCCAAGCCCAAACTCCTCATGGAACAGAAAGGAGGCTTTTCACCAGAGGAGTAAGAGCCATGCCCATAGGTCTGCACCCACTCTGGATTTAAGGGCTGCCTGGGCATTCAACATGCCATAGAGTATTTTCAAGCAATGGTATTATGGGGCTGTGGCACAAGACCTGCTAGATGGGGGAATCTGCACTGAGTCATCCTCTAGAAGCTGTACATTCATCCTCTGGCAAATCCCCATCAAAGTCTAATTGATGTTTAGCACCACAGTGCTCTTCAAAGCCCCCCAACCGTGCCTGCTTGCTCTGCTCCACACTTCTCAGCTCAGGGCACTGGAGCAGAAAAAAAGCCTTAGATTCACAGGAAGAACTACAGAAGGTGGGGCTGCCCCTATGCAAAGGCTGTCCAGGGGAAAATGGAAGTACTGAACAACACAACAGACAACCCGAAAGTGTAAGAAAGGAACAAGTAACATTAAATCAACCAATCAAATTAGGAACATTATTTGCCAAATGGAATCTCTGAGCTTGATTTTTACAGTTGAGTACTCCAAAAGTTTTAATTAGTATCTAAAAGTGTCAGGAGAAGGGGACGAGGCTCTTCTTGGTGATGCTCAGTGTCAAGACAAGGGGCAATGAGCATAAACCAGAATATTAAAGCGTCCACAAACTTAAGGAAAAACTTATTAATCATGAGGGTAGTAGAGCATGGCTCAGGCTGCCCAGGCAGGCAAGCTCTGGAGTTTCCTGCTCAGGAGACATCCCAAACACATCTGGACTGTTCCTGTGGGATCTGCTCTAGGTGATCCTGCTCTGGCAAGGCGTTGGACTGGATGATCCCCTAGGTCCCTTCCACTCCCATTGTTCTAAGATTCTGTGCAGCAGCTCAATAATGGAAAAATAAAGGTGAGTTCAAGCACGTCATCATATTAGCTGTCCTACTGTGGCGTCTCCACTAAGAAGAGCACAGATGGGTTTTCTGCCACACAGAGTAGCTGCGCAAAGCATCACCCTGATACCTTCCGTGCTGACAGCACACCACAAAGGCTGAACTTCCACCAGCCAACAGCCTCTATAAGCAGAGGTGTCAGAACCCGTGCAAGCCAACCTGGACTACTAGGAAACCACCACCTCCCACGCCCCTCATTTCAAGATTAATCACTTCAAACTACAACACCACTCTCTTTCAACACTGATTTCACTCATTCATCTCACAAGAAACAAATGTGGAAGGCACCAGCTGTTCAGTGTTTAATTAGAAGGAAAAGATGGTTAACAAGAGCATTGGAATCTTAAGTCATTCTGTTCTAAGAATGCAGAATTATTTAAAAGGAAAAAAATCCAAGCAATGCTCCACACATCACCTGGAAGCCTCAGCAGTGCTGGAGATTGTGTGAAAGTCTTCAGAAGTCAAAGGGGAACAGGGACATGAGTTGTTAGTTGTGATTCCCGATGCCTCCAGATGCCCGAACAACAGCTGAGCTACTGACATGGCATCCCTGGCAGCCAGCCAGACCTTGGAGGTAAAGCCAAATCAGAATCCTTTAACCTCTCCCCACTGGACTCAGGTTTTCAAACTCTGATAATCAACACTTTTCACCTCTGAAAGGCTGGATCTCTCAGCAAGATATCAGAGTTTGGGAATGACTCTCTAATCATTCCCATTTAGCACAACTCATACAGAACCACACTTGCTGATGCAGGAACTTCTCCCTCACTAAAACACAAATTAAGCACAGTGGTGTTTTTTCCTTTATGTAAGACAAAGGAATTTAGACAACCCTTCCACCCTCCCCCCATCCCCCTTCCCATTTCTGGGGAATGGAAACCACCTAAGCCTGCAACTAAAACCGTTTAGCCACAGATTTCCTTCTTTTCAGATAAAGCCATGCTGGTTCCTTTTCCATTTCCGAACTTAACAGAATTATTAATAAATTACTGCCCCTGTCATTGAGCATGTGATTGGTTACTGCACCTCAAAGTCTAGCACAAAGCTGTCTTTTAAGGCAATGCTCTGGGAGTTCAGAAAGGTTTTACGACAGTCACTGTAAGAGAGCAAAGAAAAAGCCACATTAATACTACAGAGACCACAATTTCCCCCTATTACTATCACTGAGCTGTACAATTTGGGTTCATAGTTGATAAAACAATGTCTTTTCTTAGAATAACAAGGTTTGTTGCCAAGCTCAGATTAACTGCGTCTGTATAATTTTATAAATCTTACACCTCCAGGTATTTTCATAAGAGCCAACCCCTCTCATTCTACAATTGCCTAACTAAATTCAGCAGAATTATATACATGTTGAAGTTCTCGCTTGTTTTCCACTTGGTGGCACAGCCAAACCTAATTAGTTGGATGGATTTTGAGTCCTTGGCCGACTGTCACATTACTAACATCTGCCATTTTTACTGACTTGTATCGGCTTCATTTGTGTTCGGGTGATTGTTAGAGTTAAGTTTCACCTTAACCTCAAATTGCATCTTCCTTTTCAAACTCCTACTATGAATGAAAGCAGCAGTAGAATTTTTTAAGTGAGAACAGCAGAGATATTACTTTGGAACAGGCTTTGAGAGCTAGAATAAATATTCTGGTTGATCAGTCAGCAAGCATCAGGAACAAACATTCCTAGGTCCTGGCAGATCACCAGCACCACAGACACAGTGGGGAGGAGGGTGCTGCAGGAATATGTTGAGTTCTGCATTGTTGAGTTGCATCATGCTTTTGTGACCTACCCACTGGCTTGATCTTCAAGTCCCCTTACTCACAGCATAAATCACCTTCCCTTTGACTATTCCAAGTAATCCATTATTTCTTCTCATCTACATTCTAATGAGCAACCCTCTCCTTCAATCCAACTAGCTGGGTGGTTAAAAAAAAATCAGGAAGAGGTCCTGTCTGTATCACCATGCCTTTGTATTTTTTAAAAAAAAACTTGAATATTTGATTAGAAGAAACTCCTCCCTGTCAGGTTGCTGAGCCACTGGGACAGGCTACCCAGGGAGGTTGAGGCTGCTCCACTCCTGGAAGTGGTCAAGGCCAGGTCTGATGGGGCTCTGGGCAACCTGGTCTGGTAAGTTGCACTCCCAACCCAAACCAGTCTATGAATCTGTCATTATAGTGAAGCAGAGACAGAACAGCTCTCAATGACTTTAAGCCCAGCTGCTTTACATGAGCACAGAACCTTGGTTTCACGTCCTATTTCAGTCCTCTAGTAACTCCGTATCTCACACGACCAGGGGATCTAACTGATGTGCTGCAGATAAGTTATCTGTAAGCTCCATATTCACATCCTGCAGTCACAGAACATGCTCCTTCTGCTTAAAGCAACTGTGCCATTTCCGACCCCAGAGACTGCACACAGCAGCCACCACCCACTGACTAATGAATCAGCACACACAACAGCCACCACTGCCATCAGACCAACTCCACCCCCCAGGAAACACCAGTCCCCAGCAAAGTGGTGCAGCCTGCTCCCCCCACCCCCCATTCTGTTTTCATTTTCCTAGCACACTGGAGCAAAAGGCCATTCTTTCAAAAGAGGCTCAGTTCTGACTCATCCTCTGCCTCATCACACACATATCTGCCCGTTCACAACTGCTCACACAAGCTGCCTCTCCCCTGTCTGAATCCCGGTTTGGATTCCACCTTCCCCTGAATCATATTCCACTTCTACATTTTTAAATGGCCCTGTCCCCAGTGACTTCAGGAGGAGCAGCTGAGGGAAGTAGCAGGGTTCAGCCTGCAGAAAAGGAGACTGAGAGGAAACCTTGCTCTCAACAACTACCTGACAGGAGAATGGAGTGAGGAGGAGTTCACTCTCTTCTCCCTGGTGCCAAGTGGTAGGACCAGAGGAAATGGCTGCAGGCTGTGCTAGAGGAGGTTCAGACTGGACCTCCAAAAGGGTTACCAAACGCTGGAAGAGGCTGCTCAGGGTGGTGGGTGGATTTACCATCCTTGGCAAGATTGAAACAGCATATGGACCTGGTGCTTAGTGCTTAGGGGTGACCCCGGCAATGCTGGGTCAAAGGTTGGACTTGATGATTTTATAAGGTCTCTTCCCACTGAAGAGAGTCTGTGGTTCATTCTGTCGGCTGTAAAAATTCAATCCTAGTAAGAAAGATGCTAAGATTGGTTAAGGCCCACCTTTATCACTTCAGCTTGTCTCAACACAGTCTGTGTATGCTGCCGAGTAAGAGCTGAGTATAACTCAATATTCTGTATTCATCCACTTCCTTTAATCAAATTCTTAAAGAAGTATATCTACGTCTTCATAAAACTAACACTGGGCTTCAGCCTACACTTTTACATACTGATCTCTCGTATTTTAAATACACTAGCAAAAAACAATGAAGCCATGAATGGAGTTTACGGCATATATCAGCCTTTGTAGTTTTAATTCTGAAACAAACCCTTTGTAATATGATTTAACTGGGAATGAAACAGAACAGTAAATAGAGATGGTTGAAAAATCCTATTTAGAGAGTCACTATGAGTCAAACTGACTTTTTAGTGCTTTTAATCTGAGAACAATAGACACATCATTACAAATCATGAGAACTGGAAAATCCAGCAAATTTAGATCAAGGCTTCTGTCTCATGCCTCTGAGCACATTATTCTTCCTCTAAACACCAACAGAAAATGTTTTCTAAGTTATTTTGAAAGCTACATCTTGAAAGATCTTCCACTACATGAGGGGCTGTTAGAATTTAAACCTTACACTGCTCTGTAAAAAGCACAAAGGAAGTGACTCTTTCTGACAAAACAAGCATCTTTCCTAAACAGTGGCTGGTACATGCCTGATCCAGCTGTGGCTTTCAAAATGAACCTGGCTATAAGTTTCTCAAGGGTGGCACCTATGGCACAACTGTACCACAGCATCAGAGTGGATCACACCCCAGGACATGGCAGTGCACACAGCAGACCCCACAGCACCCAGCACCATCAGTTCTAAATGTTACCTACACGCCCACCCAAACAGAGACAGAAGAAACAACCACCAGGTTTCTACAGAATACACACAAGAACCTCTGGACAGCAAGCTGAGCATTCACACTGAGGTGAGGTGACACTGTTTCATCAGCTATGCCAACGGTGAAGTCCTCAAGCGAAAGCAGAAATATTAACCAAGCAGCATGCTTGCAGAGTCTCTGTCTAGGCTGTTACACTAGAGAAAATAAACTAGAAATAAAGAAACCAACAGTTTCAAATGCAGTCTTTCCTATCACGGGGCTTTAAGATTAGAAAAGCCGGGGAAAGACAAACTCACTGACTGTAAGCAACACAGTAACTTGAAGAATTCACTGAAATACAATATATCCCATGAGTGGCTACCAGCCTCTATGAGAAATCTAATAGCAAGTAGTAAAACCAGATGAGCACTAAACTTCAACTGTTATTTGCAGGGGTTTGTTGTACAGAAGCAGTTAAAACTACTGTCAAAGACTTCAAACCCCTGTATTTCTCCACCTTCAGAGCAATATCCACCTGGTTCATTCAAGTTTAAAGTAGAGTTGAATGCCTTAAAGATTTTTAATTTAGTCTGATCCTCATTAATATCCTTAAACATTAGGTTTTAGACTCTTAGATGCATTTCTCCTCCCCCTCCACAGAAACTTATAAATTTATACATGCTTTTATACAGTACATGTGCTAAGGTCAAAAGTGATTCAAGATACAGCTTGAAATAATGTCTTAAAGGACCTGACAGCCGAGGGAAAAAAAACCTCTTCTACAGCAAGTTCCATTCACAAATACCAACGACGCAAAGACTTACTTCAGTTCTCCTTTCAGCAGAAGGTGTCTGGATAACAAGTGATAGCACTTCTGTGTATTCCCCGAGGACACGTATCAGCTCACAACCAGGAAAGCAACTCAGAAAATACTTGCTATGATTTCCAGCTTTGTAGCAAAACCTGATGGCCTGGCACTACGTACTTGGGGAGATTTAAGAAATATCTGTATGGATTCACATTACAGAAATCTTTGTAAGCAGTGGAAATAGTACTTTGGCTGAGAAACAGCTAAACATTTCTTCTTGTCATCTCTGACCTGTTTTGTCAAACAAAGCTGGCTACTCCTCAACTGCTGCCCAGAGAGACTTTTAACAGATCACAGAAGCCCCCATCAAGCATTCCAGAGCTTTTTTCTACCCTAGATTTCGGACCTAAAAATATTTTAAATATGTGACAGACACCACTTTGTCCCTGGTCACTGGATTTCAATAGAATACAAAAGGCTTAGTGATCCTTACTGCAGAAGTCACACAAGAACTCCTTCCGTCACCTTCTACAGGTTTTTTATTCTGTACTGATGCTGAGATGAACAGCTGATACCCACAAGTCCTCCAACACAGAGCTGCTGCAACTAGGCAAAAGTATCATACACATAGAATGGAGGGAAAAGTTCTGCACACCATCCTCAATCAAGCTACAATCTGGATCTCATAATCGAGTCTAGATACTACAGGAACAGAAAATATATAGTGCTTCTGCTTACACAAACCATCTGCAGCATNCCCCCCCCCCCCCCCCCGTAACAATCCTTTCACTAGCATTCATCTTCTTGCAGTAGCAGTCTTATGCAAGAGTCCCCAGGAATTTTTTGCATGTTATTGTCGCAGTTACATATTCAACCAGTCAACTTGTTAAACATCAAACATGCAATTATGCCAGCTGATTAGCTCATTTTGTTACTTATGTTCAGTACGATAAAGCTTGAAGAAACATTTCAGTAAGTTCCAGGAAAAAAAAAAAAAAGACAGTTTCTTGTAGCAAAAGATTGATCATCATATTGAATTGTTCTTTTTCTTTCTTAATATGAAGTATTAAGTGATTTTCACAAGGAAACAGCCATCCTCAACCATCCTTAGTCACGATGCTCTTACTTCTCTCATTCATTTATAAGAAAAGCAGAGAGGCATAAAATTAACAACTTGGTTTTCTAAGTGGAGACTGATAGAAGCAAAAAGACTCAACAATCCAAATGTCTGGATTTCTTCCAGTATCTTGGCTGTAGAAATCTCAGGTAGAGCACTCGCCCCCCACAGAGTCCTGATCTGTCCTTACCTGGGAAAATTTAGAACAACTGTAAGTCACTACTAAGGCTTGTGGACACAACTCTAATGGGCACGCTGGTAAAAGTTCAAGGTAATGCATAAAGTAACACTGAGCAACTACTTCAACAATGTGTCATATAGGCTAATCCAAAGCAGGTTTGCTTAAGTACTTAGGACCTTTAGAAGGGGTTTACAGGCAGGCAACTATCTGAAAAGAGGTTAAAGAGAGGTGGGGGTTGTAAAGTGACAGGACAAGAGGAAATGGCCTCAGGTTGCACCAGGGGAAGTTTAGGTTGGACAAACAACTTCCTGGAAAGGGTCATCTGGCCTTGGAACAGGCTGCCCAGGGAGGGGGTTGAATCACCATACCCAGAGTGTGTTCAAAGACTGGGAAATCTGGAGCTTAGGGATAGAGTTTAGTGGCAGCCTTGAGACAGTTGGACTCCACGATCTTGAAGGTCTTTTCCAACCCAAACAATCTAAATAGTCTGATTCTATCACACAGAGCCCAGCCATGTTGCAAGAACTGATTGCGAGTGCTGGCTGAGAACAGCATTTTCACTGCGTGCACCGTAACACACCAAGGCTGTGTGCACGACAAGTGTCTGGAAAATGGGGGGTGGTGACAGGACCAGGGGGGAAAGGCTGTGGATACCTGACACATGAGAGATGCCTGGTGTGACTCATGCTCTAGTGGGCACCCTATGATAAATCACTCAGCAGGAACAACTGTTAAAACCTCAGCCAGTGGCTGCTAGCCAGCCCAGGACAGCATGTACCTAACAAGCTGCAAGCTCTCCAGACTTCTCTGCCCCAAATTCCTAACTGCTAATGGTGTATAAACCGGCTGCAGACAGAAGCATCTCCCAGTTCCAAGGGAAAGTGAATAAGCAGATACATTATGACTACCTGGCTTCAAACAGAGTGTCTTCTCTATGCAATAGCCAGTCATAACAAGTAACACATGAAGTAGCTAGGGAAAATAAGACAATGGTTCACCCTCCGCTAAATTAGCTGTATTGTTGCTCTTCAGCTCAACAGCGGTGGTAAAACAGGGGCTGAGACCATAAATCTGTTTCCCAGACTTTAAGGTAAAGCTGCTGCTCCAAGTTTGAATCAATTCATGTTTTATCTAGATTCTTCAGAAAGGGGTGGGGACCAAAAGAACGTAAAACTTCAGATTCAATACTTGAGATATATCTTGTAAATGAAGCCTTCATTTTCCAAGCAAATTCCATCCGACACTCTGATCCCGTGTTTGACTGGAAATGGCACTTGGAGCCATCAATACACCAGCCTGTCCATCTATGAAATGTTACTGCTGCTCAACTTAGAAGGGCTGGTAAGTCCTGCCTATAAACAATGAAGTAAGAGTTGCAGCACAATAAAGACTTTCAGGTTTTTAGATTAATCTAAGAACTTCACATCAACTCACAGTCAAGTAGAATTTCCTAGTTAGGATAAAAAAACTGCAGGAACAGAAAACTCAGCATCTTCAGGAAGGAAACACAGTTATGAGTAAAAATCCCAGCTCCATCAGACATGTGGTGGGGCAGACACTCTGGTTCCATTTAAATCACGTCTGATGCGTTTTCCTCCAGATCTGTGGCGCTCACAGAGTATTACACCAAAATCAGCCTGCGCTGAAGACTCTGGTTTACAAGCAGCTGCTGCCAAAGAGCAGACAGGAAGTTCAGCAGCGTTAGAGGCGAGATGGAGAATGATATTATGAAGGGGAGAAGTAAAACAACTTCACACACTTCATCAGTGCAGCAACCAGTACTCCGAAAACTCATTTTCTACCAAGTAAGAAAGACCAGAGTGGTGTAAATATCTCCCAAAAAATGTTCTCATTTTCCATTTCTCTTACTCTTAGAAGTAAAAATGAATCCCACAAGGAAAGCTGATCACACAGTTCCTAAAAAAAACAAGGGGACTGGCAAGAATATTAGATTTTAACAAGTCCATGCACACACAGTTCAGTCTGAATGCCATATACTATCAGCATCAAACCAGAGTAAAAATTAAAGGACTTTATTACGCACAGTAAAACCAGTCTCAGTAATTAATGATAGCACAGAACTAACGTGAAAAGAAAGTTCTCTATTTCAGGGTTCAAATATGAGAGTTTTCAGACAACACACTGTTTGCCGCTGAATTCCTTAACAATACCTCTTTTTTTCTTTTTAAGAAAGAATAAAACTAGTAACTGGACATTGGCTGCCAATACAAAATCAGTATGGCTTGGGTATCCAGAAACGGTACCTACACAGAACTTGACAGCGTTCTGTCATTTTTACAATTTAGGGAATTATTTCTAGTGCTACTTTTTCTTTTGCTGACACACCGAAAAACGGCTCAGGCAGACAATTAAATTTGCCACAGGTCAACGACAGCACAGAATGTTAGAAGTTACCCCCAAAATAAATATGTTAGGCTGGAGTTTAAAACAAGCAGAACCATTAAGGGAACACAATGCCATCCTGCTTTATGAACAAATGAAACAGAGGTATCCACTAGATCAACTCGTCCATTGTGAGCATCAGATACAGCAAATTAAAAGGCAAATAATGCACAGGGTTTGAAAAGCCTGCAGTCAGGGAAATACCCCAACGAAACCCCTCAAGCCTATGGAATAGATATTCACACAATCTCGACTTTCACATGGATTCACAAGGGTGTTGGCCTGCCTAAAATTCAATCACTTCAGGAGCAATTCTAGTAGATGCTGTGCTGGTTAAGTTTGTTAGTTTGTGACAAACTTCCAGCTCTGGATAAACTATTTTGGGCCATCAGTCTGCAAACGCTGAAGCAGAATTCCCAAATAAAAATATTCTACTGTTGGCAATGCTATCTACATTCTACATCTCAAGCTAATGCCTAAAATAATAATTAACTGACAGCTCCCCCTACCCCGCATCGCCTTTTTTTATTCATATAATTAAAAACACGCCTGGCTGGCTTAAATCCAGGGGATGAACAAACACACATTATGTGCTGCCTCAAGAATCAAAGCTCCTGAAACAATGCTGCACAGAGCTAAAAAAAAAAAAAAAAAAAAAAAAAAAAATCACATGGCGTTAAGAGACTGCTGAGATCTATGAAAGAAATCTTAACTAAACCCAAGGACAACAATCTATGGAGAGCAAAAATCACAGTTGGACTGTTATTGCTGATAAGGTAAGAAATGCTCTCCCATTCTCTTACCCCTCTTCCTAAGTCAAGGGAGTGGCTCACTGTCACGCAAGTTTAATTCTGGGTAAGTGATTTGCACTAGCAGAGTGCTCTACAGCCATGAATTTGTGATTTGTTCACAACACTATTCCCATTTATCAGTTGCCCACCTCTAGTCTCATTCAGATGAATCCTTCTAACCGTTTTAGCAAAGCACTCCAGGATTTGCTGTAATCACACATAAAACAGGGAGTGGCTTTCATTAGTGAGCCTCCAGTTCCATTTGAAAGTACAACACATCCAACCAGGCTCTTAACTATTAAGACCACAGGAGAAAATGGATGAAGTAGTTTAGTACTTTGAGAATTCATTCAGAGAAAACAAAGTTAAAAAAAAATCGTACAAGTAAATAAAATTAGTTTTAAACTGGTAGGAATAGAGACTTCAGTCTTCTTACACATTACAAGAAAAATTCCTCATTCAATTGTGAGCCAGAATCAATATTTTTCAGTAAGAGCCAGATTCAATTCAGCTTCCTTAGCAAAGCAGTCAGTACCCAGAACAGCCAACTCCATTCCTTCTCCCCCAGTCTATGAACCTTCTGCAAGCCTCACCAGATTAAAGGGAAAACAATTTTTTTGGTGGAAAAAACCCTCATTAACTTGAACTCCAAATATCCTACCTGCCCTCAGGATTACATTTTTTTCTTCCAATCAAGTTTTCCCACTATAGGAAATATTTACCTTCCACCAAGCAGCCTTTAACAGCCCAAATACACCATTAATCCTGAATATGCTTCAAGTATTTCCTCCAGCTGGGTAGGTTCAGTAGCATTGGCTGTTATTTCTTAAATAGTGGGTAAAAAAATGTAGGCAAGAATTTTGTAGTGTATTAAAACTCTTTATAGTCAATAAGTTACACAGAAATTAGCCTGAAAAGAGGATGGGGCCTTAAGGGCTGGTCTGCAGAAAGTCTAGAACTTCATGATCTTTGGGTTGGTTCCAAAGTATCTACAGTAGCACAGACAACTTTAAAACATAGATACTGTCTCAAGTTTTTCCTGTAAAACAAAACCAGCTGTAAGTTATTTCAGTAACTTTATTCTCATGAGACTAAGCAAGGTTTCTGACTTTAAATCTAACACAGCTTCACAGGAACCATCATCTTAAGTTAGGGAATTCCAGCTTTTGGTACCAGCTGTGGGACAACCTCAGAAACAGGCAAAATATTCAGAAATCAACTCTGAAAGTGACACTGCTTCTGTGTTACAGCTTGTGGTGAAACAGAAAAAAACACCTTCATTCCACTAGGCAGCACAGTGTGTGTCAACTTGCAATCCAAGAGCCAACAAAGTAGCCTGTTCAACATGCAAATTCTCATCAGTCTACCACAAATCACTGAGTGGAGATTAATTTCTGAACCACTCTGGTTTCACCAACTCAAGGCCAAATTTAAACCATTCCCTAAAACTTTATCATAGCACAGGAGTAGAAATAAAAGTTCTGTCCTTCCAATTAGAAGATGCCAGCACTGCCCATGTGTCCCCCTCCAGAAATACTATCACGCTTTACAACAAAGCGATTCCAAATTTTATCCTGCCAGCTTTCAGAGGTGCTCATGTGCCCACCTACATGCACTGAGACACAAAATACTGGGAATTTCACATCATACACGCGGTCTGTATTAACGGGATCATGAGGACACCATCAAATTTCTTTCAGTCACAACAATCTCCTCCTTACCTTGCCTCCTTCTCTTTCAAAGTCGACATATTCTCGGGTTGGTGTCTGTCGCTGCTCCCCCTGCCAGCTGGCCGGAAAAAACTGGAGAGACAGATTGGTTCCTGTGGCCACAAAAGCCTTTTAGAAAAATCAATACAAACAGGATCAGGGAGCAAGAAATTACATAAATTATGCAGGCAGTCATTTATTTTTACATCAGTTTATGTCTTAAGCCAGGCAGCACAGAGAATACTTAAAGTCAAAAACATGCACTCATCATTTTTCTTAAGTATTAAGTTACAAACATCTGATTCCATTTTGACAACATTTGCCACTGGCTGCTTGGGGAAGAAAATACAACATGGAATCGATACTTCTTTGAAATTGGTTTTGCTGACATTAGAATCTGTCCTTTCAGTTCTGACTAGATATCCTGCATTGCCTTAGGATCTGCCACACTGAAAATTGCCAGTGCAGATCTCTAGAAGTAGTACTGCGGGAAGAAAATTAACTCCCTGATACTAGGGACAACTTCTGAAAGAAAAGGGCTCATTTCTTTTCTACCTGTAGTTAAATAAACACTTTTCCAAACTGAACTGTAAATATTCCTGTTCTATTGCCTACAGCCGAGTAGCACCGATATACAGCTCAATCAAACAGCACTGGACCTCTGGTCACGTTAAGACACCAGTGAAATCCAAACCAGCAAATGCTGCAGCAGCAGGAACAGGCAACTGCAGGAATTCTTCATAGTTGCAGCCCTTTGTAAAACCAGGAAAGGGACTGACCCAGCTATAAGGAGAAAGAACACAACACCTTGCATGGAGGTAAATCATTTTCTGTGCTTCCAAGTGAACATAAGAGTCAGTTTTCTTTACAGCCTCTCTATATTTACTTGTATATTTCATCACTACCAAGCCATGAAGTCCATGAAATAAATTATTTCTGCAAGTAAAAGTTGGCTTCGCAGTATTTCCACCCTCCTCCAGTACTTGTATATCCTGGAGGTACGCAAATACTCCAACACACTCCCAAAATACAGGTCTGCTCAAAATCCCAGGGTTAAATGCAATTTGTAGCAATCAAGTAAGTCTATTGATTATCACGATTGCTCAAATGGTCATTAATCCAGAATGCAGCTTTTCTTAAAAGTTGTACAACTCCTACTCTAATAGTTGGAATTTCCTGGAATTCCAGGCAAATTCCTTTCAAGCAACCTAGAATTCAGCAACTTTAGGGCATAACCATACTGCTACCTATGACACAATAGCTCAACATGTTCTTTAAGGCCGTTCCACTCATGCACTGCACTGTTGTCTGTCACAGGACTCAAACCTTCCATTCTGAAAAGTCATTTATCTTGACTTTTTTCCTTCACTGAGAAAGACTAATATCCTGCCCTTAGGTTCCATTCCTGTCTGTCCTTAAAAGCAGAGGCTTGGGTTTGGGGACTTTTTTGGGGGTTTGTTTTGTTTTAAATCTTCTGCTAGGCACATTCTCAGTATTTTTAAAATTGATTAATCAATCCTACTATACTAGGAGGGAGAATACTGTCTTGGTGCTTTAATATTTGCCCCACAACACGCAAAGAAACATTGCAATTGGTGTAACAGAGGCTTTCTCTCACACAAACAGCAAGGATGAAACCTGCAAGGACTGCAGTCACCAGTCTCAGGCTGACTAGCCTACACCATCCTTTCCCTTTAAGTTATTCTATTTAGCTATCAACAAAAAACCCTTTCTCCAAACGTTTTTGACTCAGCTATCACTACTTGGTCTGTTCAAAAAAGTGTCTTCCCACCTCCAAGCATCTTGATGCGGTTTATCTTCATTTACACACTAGAAATGCTACGGGGTGAGATCTGTGAGTGTAAACCACTTGAGTGCTGCAGCTCTCCCTCCGGACCACTCCAGTTCCTGCAGACCCTAAGGATACTGGGTCCAAAATCCTCCACTTTTTAAGAAAACGAGTGAGACCATGAAGTGTTCATCCATGACTCACTGCTTACACCCCACAGCTTATGCTAGAGGGCCATGGAAAACCATGGGGAAAACTCTCAAGGAAAAGAGAAAAATTAAAGCAGACCAACTCCCACATCCTCATGGAGCCACACAGGCGACATTTCGACCATGGGCTATTTTAGAAGTAGGTAGATAGATATTCCTTGGATTTCTGAAGCCTCTTCCTTGCCTTTGAACAGATAAAACCATCCTGTTAAAACACTCACGCAGCTTGTCAGACCAGAACCATAGGTCAATACTGAAAAACACAACAGTCTTGCTAAGAAACCACACAGGGATAAACCCAACCTGGCAATTTTCTCCTAGTAACATGCAAATTTGTAAAAATCAATATAAATTTTTTTCCTCAAAAAAAGGAATGAATCCTATCACTGGGCTTGTAAGCTAAAAATTTTTAACTCTCCAGAGAGCCTTTTGAAGCTCAGTCTTAAATTCTGTTGTATACATACACCTTACATTTTGCAAAAAACTTATTGCGCAGAACATAGGAGACCTGACTTGCACGTAGACAAGATGAATTCAAGCACCTTCCAAACAAAGAGGTAGCAAGAAAGTCTCTAAACAAACAGCACGAGGAAAGCCGTTTTCAAGTTATCAAAGCAGTATCAGCAAAGCCAGCATCAGATTTAATATTTCACAGTTTCTTTCTCATTAATAATAGTAATCATTCTCTTTATTCAACCAACAGTTTTGACATAAGTCACCAAAATCCTACTGCCAGTTCTACATTAAGCCTCCAAGATGCTCCCTGGGGTTTTTATTTTTGCCTCTTTTAAAAAAAACATAAGGTCATTTGCAAAGGCTCCCTTTGGAGATAGAAGAATAAATCCTTGAAGTCTGGAAAATCAGTCAGGGCTAAAAAAAAAAAACCCAACCAAGCCAGTAGAATTGTGAGCTCTTTTTAACATCAGTCATTACACACATTACATTTCTAAATAAACCCGACTACTTGTGCTCTGCTCACAAAGCAAAACCAGATGTTTCAGAGCAAGAAATTCAGAGGCTGTTTTATAATTAAGCAGAAGTAAAAATACGTAGATCAGGCATCACTGGGTGCTTCCAAGGAATAAAGTTCTGTCAAAGGCAGCGGGTCAGGCTTAGGGGCACAAAGGTGAAACGTGCCATTTCCCATTTATATAAATAACCACATCGGCTGCATTAGAAAGCTGGTTTGTAAGCTATATGTCTCTCTTTTTTTCTAGGGCACCACTCGTGTACACTTAGCACTTTCACCTGTTCAGGAACTTCAAACACTAACAAACAGCTTTCCTCACCTACCTATTGTCTCCCCGGTGACTTTTTTAAAGGAAGCAAACAAGCACCATGAAAAAGGAGTGTAAAACCAATAGTGAAATTAAGAGAATGATTATGAAGGGGCCTCTCATAAAATAATACTGTATGTTTTAAGACCACAGACAAGAAGGGATAAGACTGTTTCAAATAAAGTTACTTAGTAAGAGATGAGTTACACATCCCTGCATTCACAGATGCAAATGAACAAAACCAGTTGTAGTAACTGGTGTTCAGTGCTATTTGTTTGAATATGCCTAAGGATAAATTCATTGCACATAAGAGTTACTCCACTATAAGCTGACTAGCAAAATTGATTCCACGTGAAGCTAAGGAGTCACCATAACTTGGTCAAAGTGGGGATTATTCTTTCCTATGAGAAGGGACTTTTTATCTCCCATTGTATACTAGGAATTAAAAAAGGGGGGCTGCTTCTTCATGTTAAGATCGGCAAAAAGTCAGGGTTCTCATAATTGTATGAGCTACTGATCCTACAGAAGGAACACAGAGCAGAAAATAAACCAGGAAATAACTAGCCAAGGACTGACTATTCCGAGCCATTTTTCATCTCATTTCTTAATTCAGAAGAGAGCAGCCTGCAGCTAACCTCAGCGAATCAGAAACACGGGGCTGCAACCGCGACTTTCAGAGCCTAATTCGATTTTGCTCACAAACACATCAAAGGGCTCAGCAGAGACTTTCAGCTAAAAGCATCTTCTCAACAACATCTTACCCATTGCTGAAAGCTGCTGTTTCCGGGGGGGGGGGAAGTTTAAGAAATAGAAAATTTTATTTTAAAAGAAGAAGCAAGTCAAAAAAATTTTGAATATTTAAATGAACTGTTTATACTTGGCACAAGTGCCCGGGGAGGGCTGCAGAGCCGGTCCCAGGGGCTCGGGGATGGGGGTGCCCAGGGATCGCCCCTCAACCTGAAGCTCAGGTCAACCCTGCTTCACCCTGCCGGAGCAAAGCTTGGAACCTGACTCGTTTTAACACAAAACCCCTCAGACCCTGCGGGGAAATCTAACAAACCTTTCCACAATCCCTTCTCCTCTGGGTGTTCAGAGAGCGGCAGACACGATTTTTCGTGTCAGGCAAAAACTTTTCCTGAGGGCTCGAGGTGTCCGAAACCGCACCCCCCACCCCACCCACCCAGCGCCGGCCGCGACGACTTGGGAGCGCTCCATGTGTCCCGAGTCCCGTCCCTATTCCTCCTTCCTCCAACTTTTTCACGGTAGCGGTGCCACTTACGATCTCGGAGCGTCCGTCGCGACAGGCGTTCTGGAAGCGGGCCTGGCGCTCCTCGTGGGGCCGGTCCCTGAAGCCCGTGTACTTAATCTGCGGGGACAGCGCGCAATCAGCGGGACCGCCGCCGACGATAAGTGGCAGCGCCGGGCACTGACTGCGGCTCCCGGCCCCGCCACATTCCCCCGCAGAGGGAGGAGAGTGAAGTGTATGGTGGTGTAAAGGGGAGGGGGGAGTGCTGGCCGCTGCCACCTCACCTCGCACTCGCGGCTCAGCTTCCTGAAGAACTCTTCGTTCTCGAACTTGCTCCGCTGGTCGGGGACAA